>JAATLQ010034121.1:0-21080 GCA_013421005.1 Heliconius erato x Heliconius himera
ATTTTTGGGTAAGAGAATAGTAGGTAGTCTGTTGTTTATAATTTCTTTCGTTTAAGTTTTCTGTTGTTTGTGTCATTTGTTCAGGTGTGTGTTTTTTTAAACAATTGGAACATCCTTATTGGAGCTACGAAAATGTGGGTTGCATTAAGGTTTCAATAATTTTCACATTAGTAATCTTAAGTGCTTTGCAAACATTCAGTAGTTAAAGCGGGCGAAGCCGCGAGCGGGTCGCTAGTTAAGTATATATAAAGTTTTAGGTACTATGCTCAAGTAGCTTTATATAAAATACTCATTTTTTTATTCGTCCTTGGACAAAAGAAGTTCAACATTTAAAATATGTATTGCACATTTAAAATAAAGCAATATTTATCTGTTTGACACATAATGAAATAATTTTGCTTTCAATTCTGTTTTAACTCTACAAAATATAATTTTTGATTTAAAACGCCTAATAAATTTTTAATTTATAGCATTATCGGCTGCCATGCAGATTCTGATCCAATAAAATAGCGTGGCATATGTAAATACCTATGAATGTTGATATATTACGATTATGTCATAACACGCTAAGGTAATTAGCTCTTCTATAACACACGGAACGCGCTTAGTTTTGCTTTAGATGTAGGTATTAGAACTATTGATACTATTTTCTGGATTTAAGCATAAAAGGACTAAATACCTTCATTTATTCCGATTTATTTAAATTTTTATGATCTCTATGCGTTTTATTATCAAATATCCAAGTTTTTTTTATTGTAATATCATGAAACTTGGCAATTGTATTTAGATTTGATAACAATACAATATTATGGTATCGAGTTGGTCTGATAATGAAATTGGAAGATGGCTGATGGGGCCTTGGACTGCCTACTAGTAAACATACCGAGTTTGTTTACATTACATTCGTCTTATAGGTAAGCGCAGGATACCTGGGGGCCTTGTGTTAGGACACTTCTTTCCAATTTAAAAAACTTCCATTTCCCACTTTCCTCCGAATTTTCGAGACATGTGTTCAGCGGCGGAACTCAACGCCACGCTATAATTCTATCAATACCTTAGGTACGTGCTCTCGACGCTACACATGTGGCGGAACTTCTAGCCAAGGGTGATCGTTCTAGAACTGCTGAATCAACTTACGCCAATCAACACTCCTCAAGAGGTCATGCTTTACTTAGGTAAGCTCAAAACTTATCAATTATGTAGTAAGCACATATATTTTCATAATATAATAGCCTTATAGGTGTTGCCTTAATAGAATAGCCTTGTAAGTAGTTTATAGTCCTGGGAAACCTATATTATTTGTTCAAATTAGTATCATTAGGCCAGTCGTAGCGCAGGGGCACAAGTGTGTGACTGTAACGCGACTGGTTGTGGGTTTGATCAGCACTCGAGAAAATTAAATATTAAAATCTATATTTTCATTTCTTCGCTCAGGTGTCGAAGCAAAAGCGCGGCTTTCAGTTTGCCACGCATCATACAGTACCTCTAGAATTCGGCCGAAAGTGGGGAACAAAGTGCCTTAACACTAGGTTCCCTCTGCCAGCAGTGTGCGGGATACAGCATGAACCTGATTTTTAATTTTAATTAGTTATTTTTTTAACAGCGTGTCAGTGAGCAAGTCGGTGTCAAATGGCATTCAACGAGGGCGACTGTTCCTCATAGACCTGGCAGGGTCGGAGCGCGCCAGTTTACGGGCTCGTCGCCTTGAGGGCGCGCACATAAACCGGTCACTACTTGCGCTTGGAAATTGCATAATGGCGCTCTCTGGAGGCGCTAGGTTAAATAACAATCTTTTAGTAATTTTTATAGCAATTCGTTGTTTTTAGCAATTTAATAAGGTTAAAAAGTCCGTGTAAATAGACTAAAAAAATAATAATTGTATGGTGTATCTACATTTATTATTAGGTGGTCATAAAATATATACATATGTATTTTGTAGGTATAATGTGGCCATCGTAATTCAATTGGGGGACCAAATTATTTTCAATCCCCCGCTCTGGTAATAAGACAAACCGTGGCGTTGAGTTACGCCAGTCAATATTCGAAAATTGAGCTGAAAGTAGAGAATGCAGTGTTTTAGTTAACACTAAGTTTTCTCTATTATAGGCATGGTAAAACGTGAAGCTAAAAGAAATATAATTAAAAATCGTTGACAATAATTTTTCATAATTACATTTTTTCACAACTTATATTTAAATTTGTCCTATTCCTTAATAAGCCACTCGTTCTCATAATAATTGATAGTTTACATAAATCAATGATTGTATAGATATGTAAACTACCGAGATTCGAAGCTCACGCGGCTGCTGCGGGAGGTGCTGGGCGGGCGCTGCCGCACCGCCATGGTGGCGCACGTATCGGCCGCCGCGACCCACAGGGACACCACGCGCTCCACGCTGCACTACGCACAGCGCGCCTCCGCTATCACTAATAAGGTAGGCTGTTTCGTTTTTTTAATTAAAACGAAAAAAAATGGACAAGCGCGATTTCCTCCAATAACAGTTTTTTCAAATATCTTTCATATACAGACAGCGAACTGAAACTCACAGTTTTATTATATTGAAAGATTTGTAAATGATTTTTTGTATATAATTATTTGAATAAGGTTATAAGTTAGATCATGAAAGTACTTAGTATTTTATTTAATGTACGAAATTATGTTATTCTCTATAAAAAATGTTAAAATTACATTTTACATAGGTTTAAGTTTAAAAAAAACTAAAAAATATCGCAATGTAACCTAGAACATCTTTATATATTAAGTGTTATTTATTATTTCAGGTAGAACGTGAATTAATAGAAACTCCAATGCATTTATCTCAATACCGTACAGTAATAAACGAACTTAGAGAGGAAATATCGAGACTTAAAACGAAAATGAAGGACGATAGATCAAAGTAAGTTTGAGATAAAATTATTTAATTTTTTTTTTAACGTCAGCAAAATAGGCAGAAGGAGCTTAGTGTTAAGACACTCCTCATTTTCCGCCGAATTCTGACGTAATTGCATGTTGAGTGGCGGAACTCAACGCCAGCAGAAATGAAAATAATTATTTTATTTCCTCGAGTGAGGATCGAACTCACAACTGCAACAACATTTACAGTCACACTTTGTGCCTTATTATTGTATGGGTAGTTATATACAAAAATCTTACCTTAAATTCACAGAAACCGAGAGGAGCAACAGAAACTTGATGAAACTATTTCGAAAGAAGATTCAGAAGAGAAGTCCGCCCACTTGAAATCTCTCCGAGAAGCAATAGTGTCTACGTTCAAACAGCAGATGAGATTGCGGAGGAGACTGATGGAGTTGGACAGCCACTTGTTGGGGCTGGCGTTGGACGCGGAGAGACAGCACGCGGCCATATCGCACTGGGAAGCTCGGTTCAATCGATTATATAAGCCGATTAGCTTCACTGGCTCCAGGCTTAGTACTCAACAAAGTTATAGGTATATATGATGGTCATGTTAAACGTAATAATTATTATAGATATCTATGTATACATTTTTTTTTAAATCAATAAAAAAATAAAATAATTCTGCTTCACGCTGTATCTCTCATATAGCAGGGTAGGCAAAGGGGACCTAGTGTTAAGACGCTCTGTTCTCCATTTTTTACCGAATTCTGGATGCATTACGTGCTGTTCAACGCCGCGCTTTCGTTAAACGCCAGTGCGAAGAACTGGAAATATAAATTTATATATTTATTTCATTTCCTTGAGTGATCGAACCCACAACCAGTCGCTTTTACAGTCAGACTTTGTGCCCCTACGTTACGACTGGCCTCTATTTTTTTCTATTTTCAATAATAGACTACTACTTACACGTTCATTCTAAATAAAATCTATATGTGATATCCTGAAGAGCTTTTTGTGAATTACAAAAAAAAACTTTGGATTTACCACGACCACGTGTAAATTCACAACATGAGTCTATTTTCCTTATCTGGCATCTCGTTCAAAGATAATTGTTTTGTTCTTAATTTTTCTTAAGCGTGTATTTCGCACATACCTTCTGCCTACCCTGCGGCAGAGACCCTGGAAAACTAATCTTAAGACACTTCGTTCCCATTAAGCCACTTACAGTCTCACGCTAGTGCACCACGACCTCCTCTGAAATTTTAGTAAAATATTGAATTGTTGCTCATTAAACAGAGGTGGTACAGCGTCTACCGCGAGTGGGACCAGTGGTGGGAGTGGGGGCGCGGGTGGTGGCGGGGAGCGCGCGGAGGCGGAGGTGGCGGTGGAGCAGGCGTGGGCGGAGCTGGCGGCCGTGGAGCGCGAGCAGGAGGCGGCGCGCGCCGAGCGCCTGCGCGTGGAGCGCCAGCTCGAGCAAGTGCGGCTGCGGGGCGCGCAGCTGGAGCAGGTGGGGCCGACCACTTACAGAAAAATGTTTATTTTAGATTTAGGCTGTATTCCGCATATATCAGGGTAGAATGAGAGATACTCCGCACCCCACGCGCCCAATTTTATATATAGTGCGTGTTGAGTGGCGCAAATGAATGAAATAAATGATATGATTAAATGAAATAAATTATATTAAATGATTTATATCCACGTGTGAGAATCGAACCCACAACTTTGTGTTTACAATACACACAGTACAGTACTGTGATACTGCGCAACAACGGTTTCAGATGTTAAATTACATGTAACCCTAACCATAAACAAATCAAGTTTTGTACTTTTCTGGAGTGTCTTAATAGTAGTTTAAATTGAACAAATAGATTTATTACTTATCACCTAAATTATATCAATACCGATCAATGAAATCAAAAAAATTTAAAAACATAAAATAATGTTTGATATATTTATATGGAACTCAAACAAATAGCATCATAAGCAAACAAGAGATACCAGCCCCCCACATTGAAAGCAGTCCAGTGTCCCGATGCCTGCTTAAAACTTCAAGCAAAAAAGCTATTTATTATTAACTACTAAATTAATAATACCAAACAGAGAAAATGGTCGTTGTGTCGTGGCCGCCCTGAAGTTAGGTTTTCTGTTTTTTTTTTCACATTCGGGAAAAAAATATAAAAAGTGAGAAAAATCTTAAAATAAAATTCACTCAATCTAGTATCTATGTTTAAATATAAGTCGACCGTATTATATCTATGTTTAAGCAACACAGTAAATAAACAGGAGAAATATAAAAACAGGCTAAAGCGCTGTATAAAACCCTATTATGACGAGTCCAAGAGGTGGACAAACTTCAACAACTCAACTTCGTCATGCTATAAAATTTAACGCATACTTATTATTAATTATCTAAACATAATGTTATTATACTTATTTAGGAAACGTATAAAAATTTGACGTATTATTTGACGTTACGTAGCGGGACTCGAACCCGCGCCTCCTTGAAACCGACCAGGACGCGCACTATATATAACGTATGGCTTAGTGGTCAGAGCACCTGGTCGGTTTCAAGGAGGTTATTACCCAGGAGCTGCCGGCGCACATCGCCAGCGGGCCGGAGCGCGAGGTGCTGGCGCTGGTGTGCCGCGTGCACGAGCTGGAGGCGGACAAGCTGGCGCTGCAGGGCGAGCGCGCCGCGCGCGCGCACGAGCTGCGCCGCCGCGACCTCGCGCTGCAGCGCCGCGACGCGCAGCGCCGCCTCTCCGACGAGATCATCACCCGCCAGCGCCGCGCGCTCGAAGGTCGCTACGCCTACGTGAGGCCGTCTCGCCTCAACTATTTATTATTTGTGTTCATAGGTTTCACTCTGGTAACATTAAACACGGCGTTGAGTTCTGGTTCTGGTTCACTCTCACTCACTCTCACTCTCAACGCAATGCTCCGAACTTGGGCGGAAAGTGAGCAACGAAATGTCTCAACACTAAGTTCCCTCAACCCACTCTTCAATATACGACATACAAGGCGAAGCTAATTAATATATATGAAATACATCAACAATGCTATGACAATTTTACCACATTATAAGCATATAAAATCAACAAAAAAGTATATTTTTTTACGTTCTAATATTTACGAAGATCTATTATATTTGAATTATGAATATTTTCTTAAATTATACAGAGATTAACGATCAATTGTAAAAGCAGGTCTTTTACAATTGAAACATTTAGACTAGCCTTAATTGATAAGTTATAGTTAGTAAGTTATAGTTAATAAGTTATAAATTAGTTATTTAGTAGAGTGTATGTGTATTATAATGAAAATACGTGAAGCAAAAACCTTAAACTTCTTTTTACGAAAATTGCGCATACGGAGGAGTATGAAATTAGGCACAATTATAGTTTACATGTAGAAGAAGTGCAGAACTAATATTATTCAATAGTATTGCTTAAGTACATTAAATCAATAAATAAAACATTGCACACATTATCATACATTTAAGAATATGTACAACTCTTTCATATTTATAAAAATGACATACACGTTGCTATGGCAACGCGTATTATTAAAATATACATCAAGGTGTTACTATAAATTCTTTCTACACCGCACGTAGTGCTTTTTAATACATATGTAGTATAGATTAGATGAATTTGACTATAATTTAGAGGATATACTTATTACATTTTTTTAGCTTCACGCTGTATCCCACACAGGATAGGCAGAAGGAACCTAATGTTAAGACACTGTGTCTTTTTGGGAACTTTACCAATCAGACACTTCCGTTCCCCACTTCCCACTGAATTCTGGAGACAATGCGTGTTTGTGTTTCACCAGACTTTGTCCCGTTACCAGAGCGAGAAAATAAAAAAAAAATAATATTTAATTTCTTCAAGTGGGAATCGAACACGCAACCTATAGTGTCACATCATATTATATCGGATAAAGAAATAAAATTTACTTTCAGAATGCGGAATTGGAGTTCAACCAGATTTAGGCCAGCTTTATGAGCTTTATCAGCAAGAAATTCATGCTTCAACTTACACTGAGGGCACAGAATACTATTCACCGTATCGCTTACCGCCCATCTCTACCAGGTAGCGTCATTGTAACATTGCTATTTAATATTAAAAGGCGCATTTTTAAATGGACAAATAATTTAGTCATGTTTATATTTTAAAAATGTGGAAATATTTAAAAAAAAAATAGTGGTATCACTTAAAATTTAAAACATATTTAGATTTTTGGACAAAACATTAAAGAATGCGGCGTTGAGTTCTGCCACTTAACACGCAATGCCTCCAGAATTCGACAGAAAGTGGGGAACAGAGTATCTTTCACTAGTTTCCCTCTGCCTATCCTGCTGCGTGCGGGATACAGCGTAAAGCTGACATTAAAAAATCAATCTTATAGACGGTTAAGTTTTATTAGATTGTCTTGTTTGACATTGGAAGATGAATATAATGTTATAGAAAAATAATATTTACTTTATATTTCATTTTAATATTAAAAATGTAACAGCATAAAATTAATAATTTGAAAACAAAAGGTAAACTAATTATTTAATTCTTTTTTTTTAATATAAGTTTTTAACTCACGTGTTATTAATTTGACGTATCTATGACTCTGCGTATGTGTATGTGTATATTTGTCTGTGGCATCGTAGCTACCAAACGTGTGAACCGCTTTTCATTTAGTTTTTGGAAAAGTGACTTAATTGAGAGTCTTCTTAGCCATAATTCATAAAAATATTATGTTCAGCCGTCTAAAGATTATTTTCTATTTTCTAGTTGCTTGTTTACTTATCGTGTCGGGGTTTAATAATTATCAATTATTTAATTTAGTATGTCAGAGTTGGCATGGTCTGAGAGCTCAAGTGGTTCAGGACGAGGCTCCAGCTCGGGGTCGGGCGGTACTTTGGGGCTTGATCAACGCCTGCCTCAGCTAGCACCCACACCTCGTCCACGAACCAGATACAGGTATACATAGTTATATATTTTTTTTAATTCTTACTAAATGTTAAGGCCGTCGTGGCGCAACGGTTCAAGCGTCTGACTGTAAGTTCTACGGTTGTGGGTTGGATTCCCGATTCGAAGAATTATTCAATATTTTCGTTTTCTCTCTCTGGTAAAAAGGTAAATGCGGCATTTGGAAATGGAGTCTCTTAACACCAGGTTTCATCTGCCTACTGTGCTAAATGAAGAGTAGTGTTAGGTAGAAAAAAATTTAAATACATTATTCTTTACTTAATGTAATTGTTACGAACTTAAGACACTCCGTTCCCATTAAGACACGTCCGTGCCAAGCTCTCCGCCTTCTCCGGCATGCCGTGTTAAGCAGCAGAATTCAACGCCGCGCTATATGTCTGATGTTAATACTTTAAGACATTTAAAGACCAAATTAACAATAATAATATATCTTGTACTCAAATTTAATATATTTTCATTGCAGTCACGCAAGCGCTACTACTCTAAAGCGTTATTCCAGCGACGACAGCTTGGTAATAACAGCGCCGCGTCCACACGACCGCGCGGCACCCTGAACTACCATAGACTAATATACAGGAATCTCGTTTATATATATGCATTTCTTAAATAGAAACTTGCAAAATTTGTACTTGTAACCCGTTATTTCTGAAAGGGTATCTCAATATACAACCTGTCTCTATATGCTCTACAGATAAGCAATAGGCAGTGATTAAGGTTTTTAAGTCAAGAATTTTATGGAGATATTAGTAAATCTTGTTAGAATAGAAACAAAGTTTTAAATTTTAATATTAAAATTATATTATTGCTTGTGTTTGCTTGTGATTGTATAGCACATTTTGCAATTAAATCTTGCATTCATATATTGTTACATTATAAAACAAAGATTTTTAGGATTCTGTATGTGAAATATATTAACGTAAACAGTTTATTAAGCTTCCATCGTTATTGTATTCTATCTGTATATACATACGAAATGCAAAATTTTATAATATTGTGTAGCAGATCAAAAAAATTAATTAATACTAAAAACATTTTTATTCTTCTAAGTCTTGTAGGTGCATTGTTCTTTTTATAACTTCAAAAGCCAAAGACCATTTCCAAAAGATTTTGCTTTAAAAAACACTTTTATTTACACCAAGCAACACTCTACAGTACTGTGACGCAAGTCAGCTTTACGGCCAATGGCGGCTTAACCTATAGCGCAGGGTGTGCAATGCACACGGGCGCTGCTGCGGCGCCCCCTGAGACAGCGGCGTTCCCTGAGACGTTCCCACTTACCGCCGAATTTTTGAGGCATTGTGTGTTGAGTGGCGGAACTCTACGCAGCGACACCAGAGCGAAGAAATGAAAATATAAATTTAAATAAATATTTCATTTTCTCGAGTGGGGATCGAACCCACAACCAGTCGCGTTTACAGTCATAGCCCTGCGCCACAACTGGCCTTGCCTTTCTTTGTTTACATTTTGTCTCAATCCCAATAGAATAGATTATAGTTACCGACAACCTCCATGATATGTTAAAAAAGTGCGAAGGTCAAAATATATCGACCATTAAGTAGCCGTAGTAGCAATCAATTTTACGATATGATCTAGATGTACATAAATATAGAGAATATTGATTTCTATAATTGATATCTATAAAGATATAGATAGAAGAATATTGTGTTGTTTGATGTTTTGTAATAGTTTTACAAGTTTGTGTTTTTCAAATAAAACTACTTTTTAATATTGCTTACTATTTTTATTTTATTTAAACATATTCTGAATAATTTTACCCCTAAAATAGAATATAAATTAAAAAAGAGTTAAAAGTACTTACTTTTCATTTAATTTCATATAATCTCTTATAGTAATTTTAATACAAATGCATTACAATACATATTTTACGTAAATTAAATGTAACTTAATAAATAAATACGTCTACCTATTCTAAAGGATGACTATTTTGCACTCGATATTTATAATTTAAGATTAACATATTATTAAATAATATGAATTTGTATCAACATACCTTAAATTATAAAAGTATAAATAAATACCTAAAATACTTATTTAGAAAACGTACATAGAACGTATTGCTCAGTGGTAAGAGCGCCTGGTCGGTTTCCAGAAGGCGCGGTTTCGGAAACCCGCTACGTTCAAATTTTTTTTTTTTTTATACGTTTTCTAAATAAGTATCTTTCTTTCCTAAGTGTGGATTAACACTTAAAAAAATGTTTAAAAAAGTTTAAATACCTATTATTATGGCTACATTTTGTCCGATCTAAGTTACTTAACGGTACTAAAATATTAAATAAATGAAAGTTTTTTATCATAGCATTCGCTATTTGTAATATACTATACAAAATTAAATTAAAATTAACTTTGGACGATATTTAATTTAAAAACAGTGTTTAAAAGTAATTGATATAGCTCTACGTAATAGGAACATAGTTGCCTGACACTTTGGTCCCTTCGAGAAATGCATGACAATGATAGACGGTAAAAAAGAAAAAATAGAAATTGGGGATTTTGCTAACATACATTTTGGGAGAAACGAGTGTTTGTACGAGAGGAGAGTTTTGCGTGATCTTACGATTTTTAAGTCGAATTAAAAAAAATTAAATTAAATCAGCTTCACGCTGTATCCCGCACACAGCAGGGTAGGCAGAGGTAACCTAGTGTTAAGACACTCCGTTCCCCACTTTCCGCCAAATTCCGGAGGCATAGCGTGTTGAGTGGCGGAACTTAACGCCGCGCTTTGCCTCGACACCAGAGCGAAGAAATGAAAATATAAATGTAAATAAATATTTTATCTCCTCGAGTGGGGATCGAACCCATAACCAGTCGATTTTGCAGTCACACTTTGTGCCTCTGCGCCACGACTGGCCTCAAGACAATTAACAATGAAAAGGAAGTAGAGATATTCAAATTAACAACAGTAGGTACTATATTTAAATAATAAACAGATGCTAATTGTTTAAGATCTCTTAAAATTTTCTTTAAAACAGGTTAATAATATATTCCACGTATTCTACTAAATTTTGGTGATATCTTGAACATGTTACACATTAAATATACTAGATTACAAACAATAAACGAAAGTCCAATATAGAATATTGAAGAAGACGAACATCAAAGGGAAAAGTAGACGTGATCGTTTGTCTATCCAAGTGGCGATCTCCTGGGGGGTCATCTGTGTCCACGTGTGGTTTTTCGGGGGCTCGTCGGACCCCTCGCTGTCGTTGTTCCGCGACTGCCGACCCCCCGGCATCAGCTCGTCGTAGCTTTGAGTAGTAATCGTTGGTAAGTTGAGGGCCGATGGATAACTCTGTTTGATTTGAAAATATATTTAAATTTTAATTTTTTCAGCTTCACGTTGTATTTCGCAGTATCTCGCTTTTGTTAGAGTAGGCAGAGGGAACCTAGTGATAAAACTCTCCGTTCCCTACTTTCCGCCGATATTCTGGAGGCTTTGTGTGTTGAGTGGCGGAACTAACGTCGAGCTTTGTCTCGACACCAGAGCGAAGAAGTGAAAATATAAATTTAAACAAGTATTTAATTTTCTCTAGTGATTTCTATAGATCGAATCCACAACCATTCGCGTTTATAGTCACACACTTGTGTACCTGCGCCACGACTAGCCCCATATTATTTTATTTTTTAAGCTTCATGCTGTATCTCATATATAGCAGGGTAGGCAAAGGGAACCTAATTTTAAGAATTTAAGACGCGCCGTTCCTCACTTACAGCCCATTTTTTGATGGCGCGCTGAGTAACGGAACTCAACGCCGCGCTGTATTTTGTTACCAGAGCAAGAAAATGAAAATGCTAAATAATTTATTCTCTCGAGTGGGAATCGGACCCACAACCGTAGCGTTTATAATCACACGCTTCTGCTAGTGCGCCATACATTTGAAATTAAAATTAACACATTAATCTAGAATTAAGTTCGGTATTTAATTACCTGATTCCCTTTTAAAATTGTTTGCATAAAATAAAAAATGAATATTATATTTATGAAATATAAAGAATAATATTTAAATAGTATTATACACTTTAATAAAGTAATTATAAGTTGTAAATACGTACGTGAACAGTGAGATAGTTGTTGTATCCAGGCCCGGCGGGGTCGCTGCTGGTTTCCTGTTGCAATGATGAACAGGACCTTGACTTGGTGAGCTGAGGTGACGACTGCAACTCCTTCTGAAGCTCCTTGCGCGCCAGCCGCGGGGTCAACGTACTCTTCAAGATATATTTGCTGTTTACCTTCTTTAAACTTACCACTTTCCTAAATTAAAAAAAAAAGAAAATTGTAATTAAAAAGATAAAGAGAAATAATTAATTCCGTCATATGTACCTATATGCAATATCTTAATTATGTAATTTAGTTGAGCTATTGTAGCTAACCTAGCTTTGCTAAAGTCACGTAGTATGGACTAGACTCAATGAATATTTATTGATCATTAAAATTAATATAGAGAAAAATATTATATATTCCATTTAAAATAAACAAACTCAATCGGCAATCTGCGTCGGCAATCTGCGTGTGTAGTTCTATACATTGTTAATAATATATATTTTTTTGTTTCACGCTGTATCCTGCACATAGCAGGGTAGGCAGAACGAACCTGGGAACCGAGTGTTAATCCTTATGACACTTCCGTTCCCTTCTGTTCGATGAATTCTGAAGGCGTTACGTTTTGAGTGGTGGTTATATTTAAACTATATATTAACCAAAAAACAATCAAAACCCCTTTTGGTAAATATATAAGCCGATGGTTTCTAGGTAAAGCATCGAAAGTGAAAATTTGCAAGTATCATGTATTGCTGTTTTGAACTACTAAAAAGGTAATTGTCGATTACATACACGTATAAAAGACGCATAAATATATATATTTAATTTCGGAAAACAAATAAAACGACACTTCTTAGTAGATGAAAAGAGCGAGCGAACATTTGCTATTATTTGCTTTAGATACTTTACCTAGGGACCATCGAAACTATTCTTAGTACTTCGCTATTATAATAAAAAAAAAATCGCTTGTAAATAACTTACTTTCTACGCCAAATTGTGTTGACGAAAGCAAACTCAACCAATGCTGAGAAGATGAATCCGATGCAACCCAAGAACCATATTTCGCTTGCCTTGATGTAAGAAACTTTCGGTAAAGTCTTGGCTTGGGACGACGCAAGTGTAATAAACGACAACATTGTACTCGTTCCTGAAAATAAAAAAAAAAATTATCATTATCATAAAATGAAGAATGAAGTATCTTGACACTAGCTTCTTCCTACCTACCTATAATAACTATCAAAATGCTAAACAAAAAATTGCTTAATCAAATATGATAGTAAAAAAAAATATAATAAATTTATAAAAATATATTTTTAGGGATAGTAAAAAGAAAAATAAAGATCATTATAAATAAGGCCCATAGTAATAGAAAATTTAACAATCTATGACGTCACATTCAATTTCGTATATGTGCTAATTTGTATATTATACTGTTTTGATAGTACCTACTCTACTAAGAATATATATAAACTTTTATTTGGATTTGTGGCCTTTGGCGTTGATCAATATTCTTTACACATATTATTTGAGGCCGGTCGTAGCGCAGAGGCACAAGATGTGACTGTAAAATCGACTGGTTGTGGGTTCGATCCCCACTCGAGGAAGTGAAGGATTTATTTACATTTATATTTTCATTTCTTCGAAAATAGAACTCGAGGAAGTGAAGGATTTATTTACATTTATATTTTCATTTCTTCTGGTATAGAGGCAAAGCGCGGCGTTGAGTTCCGCGGCGTTAATGTCTTAACACTAAGTTCCCTTTGCCTACCCTGCTGTGTGCGGGATACAACGTGAAGCCGATTTTTTTTAATTATTTAAAATAACATGTGCCTCACCTAGAATGTATTCATATATAAAGACAATATGACTTTTATAAAACATGCCTACAGTAGGTAGGTGTTGTTTTAAGAGTCTAAGATAAATGTTTAAGTGTTTAACATACTTGAACATTAAGCATTTAATGTATACTACTTGCTAGTACACTTAAATAGGGCTTAAAATTAAAAGGTGGTTTTAAACAAATTATATAAATTTAAAATAAATCCATAAAGCAACAACATTTCTTCACTCTGCCACCAAGTCAAAAATCCCGGCGGACCTCGGCGGAAAGTGGGTAACGAGATGCCTTAACACTAGCTTCCCTCTGCTTACCCCGCTATATAGCGGGATATAGCGTGAAGCTGATTTATTTATTTATTTCCTCAAGTTCATAAGCAAAAGCCATACTTAGAATAATTTTTACCTAAAGTGATTCTAGGAGCGGATGCGTCTGCTTGGAGCCAAAATGTGACCCACGACATGGCGACGATCATCATTGAAGGAATAAAATAATCCATCAAATAGTAACCAACTTCACGGCCCAATTTAAAAGTAAACTTTAAAGCGCTGTAATTTCCAGCTGAAAAAGAGCAGAACATTTAAGACGTATTAAGCCTGTAAGTGTAAATAAAACACGCCACAAAGTAGAGTAGGCCATTACGAATGGTATTGCGATCCGCACACTAGGTACTAAAATGGACAAGAAGATTTTATATATTCAAAATAAAGTTAATTAACTGGATCAGAGTTGCCAGAGGTCCCGATTTTTAGCCCAAATTAAAAGTCCCGATCGGGTATAGTCCCACTTTTCACGGATTATTCTACGTTCTGTGAAAAACATTTATTTATTACCTACTTTTAGTTACGTATAATTATTCTGAAGACTTATCTGCCTTACATATGATAAGCCAAAACAATATTGTTTAAATATTGTAATGTTTTTCTATTAAGAAATATTTTACATTGATATTTATTACCATTGAAAGATTTATTTTAAATTCAAATAAATGGAAAAATAATAATTAAGGCCCCCTCTTGGCAAAAGAAACTCGCTTTTCGCTACTGAAAATGTTCAAAAATCCCTCTTTTCACCGAGAGAAAATCTGGCAACGCTGAACTGTATGAATGTAATATATTTGAGTATATCGAAATATAATTCAATTTACATATTTTATAATAGTTCGTAATGGCAAACTGTTTGAAACACATAAAACGACATTACATCTACCTCCTCCCAGCCGCATATTGACGATGTCGCCTCTCACCACAGACTCATTGGTCCAATAGTCCAAAAGGGAATATTCGGTTAAGTGCAGTTCAGTCGATAGCCGAACTGGATTATCCTTTTCCCACATTAAACGTAAAATGGATGCGTTGTATTTCCCTGAAAAAAAAATAAGCAAAATGAATAAATAATTGTTTGTATTTTGTAATCTAATAATTATGGAAACAAAGTTTTTTTTCGTTTTGTTTCACACTGTATCCCGCATGAAGCAGGGTAAGCGGAAGGAGCCTAGTGTTAAGACACTCCGCTTCGACAAATTCTGGCATTACGTGTTAAGTGGCGGAACTTAACCCCATATTAAATATTTCATTTCCTCGATTGAAGATCAAAACCATAACCTGTCGCGTTAACAGTCACACTTTGTGCTCCTGTGTATACTTGTGTTTGTTTTTAATAATTCTTGATTGAAATTTACATATAATATAGTACGAATAGATAATTTTCTCTTAGTAATCTTTTAAAGTTAAAACATATTATATATGTAAGTATATATAATTGTATAATAATTAAAGAAAAAACATATTATATAAAGTACCTAACTTGTACACACATTTAAAAATATTCAACACTTACAACTTTCCAAATTCATAGAGCACTTTTGGTCGTCGAAAGGAAATTTCTGCAGATTCATCCAACAGTAGAGCACCGCTTGCATTCTACGACTGAACAAGACTTCCCCATCTGGAGCAATCGATATGAGCACATCTTTGCTGTCGGTCCCCATAAGGCTTGAAGACTGTTCGTTGGACATATACAGATGTGGGACCCATATCCGTTGTCGGAGATCATTCTCTCCAATAATTTTTGTGCGTTCAGGCGAATATAATGCATACGCTAACCTAGCGTCCGTCCAGCGTAATTGAAGAAGGAAGTGCAATTTGAAATTCTGTAAAAATTATTGTTGTTTTTTTTTTAATTAAATAAATAACATCTTAGTGTTGGAATTTAATAAGATTCCCTTACATGATATAAATCAAAAATCAGCTTCACGCTGTATCCCGCACACAGCAGGGCAGGCAGAGGGAACCTAGTGTTAAGACTATCCGTTCTCCACTTTATCCCCACGTATGATTTAAAATATTTATAGATTTCTGGATCTAATAATATAATGAGAGTTACATTCTTGTCGGAAGGTAGGTATTGACTTTATCCTTCCCCCAATTTTCGTCTAAATATTCAGTATATAATTAAATTATATTATTATTTATAATATTAAATTAAATTTTAAACATAATAATTACCAAATCGTGTGCTTCTGCTGGTTGTATAAAGTAAACGTAAGCGCTGGCGTGGACGTAGACAACTTCGCCTGTTTGGTAGGTCGGCAGCAAGAGCCTGTCATAGCGGCACTCGTGGGCCAGCCTGGACAAGAACTCTGACTGTGTGTATCTATCACCGTTCTCGAGAGAGGGGCATTCCAGGGCTGTGGTCGTTCTGAAAAATAGTCAAGTGTAGAGTATATAATTTTTTTTAGCGACATCACGTCGTATCAGATGTAGCAGAGCAAGGAATGCCTAGACTAGACGTTAATTTTCTATTTCCGATATTTCAATTTTTATTTTTATTTTTTTTATGGAAAAGACAAGGCAAACGAGCGTTCGGATCACCTGATGGTAAGTGATTACCGCCGCTCACGACTCCGTGCAACACCAGAGGAGCTACAGGTGCGTTGCGGGCCTTTAAGGTAGGTTGGGCGCCGGAGCCCGGTATTACCTGATGCGAAACGCAGTGGCATCAAGCCACTACTTCACGCCGGTTTTAAATGCCGCGGGTGGTAATAATCCGGTCGAGTCTACCCATGCGTGTTGCCATTGCTGGCGACGTGACTCTACCACACGTACTTTGGTCGCCTCTTACGACACCACCAGTACCAGGGTGATCCTATTTTAGGCCGGGATCACACGGCACATCATATAAGAATTAAACGGCATTTATATAAGAATTAAAAAAAAATATCAAACTTAACAGGAAATTATATATTTTTAAAGTGTTTTTTTGAAATCTTATTATGTAAATATAGTTTTAAAATAATAATGAACCAGCTAAACCACAAATAGGTACACACCTAATAATATAATTTTTATATGAAACCTAAAACCTCTTCCTTCTTTCGTAAGGTATTTGAATCCACGTCTGTGCTGTATGGTTAAAAAATGACGCCAGAAATTGCGCCAAGACAGCGTCATTAATTAAATATTATGCTTAACAAAAATTTACAATTGATAAAAAGATCACTAAAAAAACACAATTATCTTATTGATTTACTTGCACATCATAAAAGAAGGTACATACGTCTAACTAGGTTATAGGTACCATGTTTACATATAGGGAGGTAACATTGATATCTTTTGTTTATTAATAACCATATCAAAATTAAATTAAATCAAAAAATCAAATCAGCTTCACGCTGTATCCCGCACACAGCAGGGTAGGCAGAAGGAACCTAGTGTTAACACACTCCGTTCCCCACTTTCTGCCGAATATTTCATCTCCTCGAGTGGTGATCGAACCCATAACCAGTCGGTTTTACAGTTATACCTCGTGCCACTGTGCCACGACTGGCCTCATATCAATAACCATATCGTTTATATAAATATTAAAATAAACTTATATCCGAAGTAAATAGAAGCCAGTGATAAAGATTTTTTTTTCGCAACTGTTCTATTTGTATGTTAACGATAAGTTTAATAAAAGGATCCATGTTGTTATAAGGTCGAGGTAGCTACTAAAGGCGATTGTTCTACAAATATTTGCTATTTTAGATAACATTATGAACCAATTCACTAAGATACCGCAAGGATTTGTTCTAAGATTAATTACTAAGCCGCTTACTGCTTACAAAATACACACAAGAACATTAAATATACGTTAAAAACATGTGATAGAAGCAATTAAGACTTAAAACGATTAGATTCTATATTATTTTCACTTAATTCAGCCTAGTATAGAGTATGCTGAGTAATATAAGACAAATAAGTTATGCGTCATAGTTGACACAGGTACCTATATATTATGACTTATTTCTGTGGTAAATGATAAATGGTAATTAAAATGGAAGTAAAGTTATATTTCCATGTCTTCGCTCTGGTGTCGAGGATAAGCGCGGCGTTGAGTCCTGCCACTCAACACGCAATGCCTCCAGATTCGGCATAAAGTGGGGAACGGAGTGTTTTAACACTAGGTTACCTCTGCCTACCCTGAGGTGTGCGGGATACAGCGTGAAGCTGATTTTTTTTTTTAATGGAAGTAACTGAATAAATTGATGGTGCCTTCATAAAGTATAGAATGTGAAAGATCGCAAATGCTTTTATTGCTCTTTTAAACTATTAAAAAAGGTAGTTTTAACGAGATTTTTTCAATATAAAAAAAATCGAAAACTACCTTTATTCGTAATTCAAAATAGCAATAAAAAAATTGAAATTTTTCACTTTCTTAACTTAAATATGCGAGCTTATCATTAAATATTGTATGAAATAAACAATAAAAATATTTTGTGATTACCAATTTTCGGATTTTTTTGGACCAAATTTCGCAGAAAAAGGATCTTTAAAAACATACATACGGATAGATAGGTCGTAGGTAAGTACGGATAGATATAGGTAGGAAGAGAGACAACGAATGATTCCTATAAGCGCTCCGTTTTTTCTTTTTAGGTACAGAGCTCTAAAAATGGAGAAAGAAGCGATTTATATCCAGCATCCTCCACTTCGTTTACTCCGTAAATTGTCAGAATAGGTACATAACAGCAAATCAATCAAATAAATGTTTCAGCAGGGTAGACAAAGGGGACCAAGTGTTAAGGCACTCCGTTCCCCACTTTCCGCCGAGTTCCGGAGGCATTGCGTGTTAAGTAGCGGGGCTCAACGCCGCGCTTTGTTGATATCAAATATTAACCCTAAATGATTTTACTTTATTATCTCAATTAATCAGCACGACCAACGTAACATTATTATAAATACTTTGTTTAAATGATACCGCAGTGTATCTAAATATAATGCAGAATATGTCTCATTTCCTGTTATCTTATTTAAATCGTAATTATATATACAATATTTAGTCTCAAGTAATATCTTTAAACTTTCAGGTGATGTCACTAGAACCATCAGAATACTTATGAAAAACAATCATTGGCGTATCTAGAGATATTTTTCTTTAGCTTTGAACAAATATGTTTATATAAATGTTGCTTTTTTAAGTTTCCGGGGCAAATTTTGTTATAAGTGAAATTTCCGGGGTCAGGCCAGCGCCCTTCCTATGCCCATGAAAACAATCATTGCGTATTATGACGAATATTTTTGTAAATATATCTTAAAATATAATAATTGATACTAACGACCCGCAATTTTGAATAACACAATTATTTATTAACAACCTTTTGTGTTCTAATAATATTATCATTTTAATGACATTATTTCTATATTAAAAACTATAGGTTTCCATAAAACAAAAAATTCTATGTCAATTCCAATTTCTATTTCCAGTAAAACAGTTGTTTTGTAGTTCTATTTTGTCGAAAAATATTTTAAATTGAAATTTATTTTTTCTTTATAATATGATTGAATTAAAACACTAGATGTTAAAGATGCTTACAAATACTGAAAACTGCGCTTAAATAGGTTAAACCATCTGTTTATTCATGTTTGTGCACCTCGAGATTAGACACAAATTTTATTCAACAGATAAAAATTAAAAAATATATTGTTTTGCAGCTTATTGCATTGATAATATAATAACAGTTATATAGTGTAATAATAACAGTTTTTCTCATAGATATACTTTTCATATATCTCCAGAAAGCGATCAGTTACAATGTTATTATATGTATGTACCTAAGCTTAAATGTAAAATAAATGATATAGTCATTATTAATATTGTTTGACTCAGTTAATGTCAACAATATTGTAGCGTGGTTAAAAAGTGAACATGCGTGGATGTAGGTTCAATTACTACTCGTAGAAATATTTACATTTATTGCCTTTTTAAAGATTTGGCTAGATTAAGCGTTACGCGAACCATTACCACTCGGTACGCGATTTTTCTTAACAAATGGAAATATAGTATAATAGGCCTAAATAAACTCTCCAGCTTAATTTCATTTAACACTGTATTTTATTATATAAAAAAGGTAATGCATAGATTTTTTTTGGAAAATTATTTTTTAAACTGGTATAAAAAAGAAATAAAATCAGGTCAAAATTTATATATTTTAGTAGTCGG
Organism: Heliconius erato x Heliconius himera; assembly: GCA_013421005.1. Lineage (NCBI taxonomy): Eukaryota > Metazoa > Arthropoda > Insecta > Lepidoptera > Nymphalidae > Heliconius > Heliconius erato x Heliconius himera. The sequence goes on from JAATLQ010034121.1 coordinate 20,223, forward strand.
GTTGACATCAAAATGCGGTAATTATTAAGAAGGGTTTATCTACTAGATAAGTTTAATATTTATAGTTACTAATCTGTCTTCTCTATTAAAGACAAATTTACTAACTAAATTTACTTTAGTACGTTATCAGGTGCGCGGTAGTCATAAAACCTTGCAACAATGTACCTACTATAAAAAAATTATAATGATAAACACAAAATAAGTTATATTAAAACAAATGCCAGTCGTGGCGCAGGGTCACAGAGTGTGGCTGTAAAATCGATTGGTTGTGGGCTCGATCCCCACTCGAGGAGATGAAATATTTACTTAAATTTATATTTTCATTTCTTCGCTCTGGTGTCTGGTGATAGACAAAGTGCGGCGTTGAGTTCCGCCACTCAACACGCAATACCTCCAGAACAGGGCGGAAAGTGGGGAACGGTGTATCTTAAAACTAGTTTCCCCCTGCCTACCGTGCTGTTTTTTTCATTCATTTCATTTCAATCGGTTAATACATAAAAAAGTTATACTATTTTAAAAAAAAATTATTCGACAAAATTACTATAAATATCTATTTTATTAAATTGACAGAAACTTTCCTTTTTATTATAGATATAGACATTGTTTTTGAAAAGTATATTATTTTTTAAACATTTTTAAAGTGTTATTCCACACTTAGGAAAGAAAAATACTTATTTAGAAAACGTATAAAAATTTGAACGCAGCGGGACTCGAACCCGCGCCTCCTGGAAACCGACCAGGCGCTCTGACCACTAAGCCATGCGTTCTCGCCAAGCTACGTCGAAATTTTTATACGCTTGTTACAACTTATTTATGTTGTTAGCATCTCTGTAGGGAGATTTTTACAAATTTCCGCTA
>JAATLQ010034122.1:0-10164 GCA_013421005.1 Heliconius erato x Heliconius himera
AACCCATAACCAGTCGCGTTTACAGTCACACATTTGTGCCCCTGCGCCACGACTGACTTCATGTCATTCTTTGAATGACATGCCCCTTGCCACTAATATAAGTCACATTATTAAAATACAATTAATAAAACTATATATAAATAATAAGCATAAAACAAACAATAGAATTAGTTATTATTAATGATCAAAAAACCGTCCAACTGTAAAATAGATGATTTGCGTGTACATCCATTGCCATTTATCAATGTCAGCTACCATTTTATACTTAAGCAAAGCAAAACCACTTTTCCTAAGAAAATTGTGTAATTTCTTTCATAAAAAAAATATAAATAAGGGCTATTTAATTTTTTTAAAAAATTAAAATATCATGTCAGGTTACTTACCTTATGGCTAACTTAGATTGCTTGTCAAGGATAAATTTTGACTCTTCATCGCATACCTTTGGTTTCTGCCATCCAATAGACAGACAGACAATTCCAGAGAGATAGATTCGCAATCCAAAAAAGGAAAGGGCAAAATACAAAGAGTAACTCAGTAGGGTTTGTCTCAGAGCAAAGAAATAAAAAAAGTTAAATACATTTAATCATTGCCCTAGTTGGAAATCAAACGCAGAATTTTTGTTCCACTGCGCTACGACGACCTCTATATGAGTGGTGCATTTTGAGGTGAAAAATCGAACTCATGTCGTGGTCTTGAGACAGACTTACTAACTACATAATCTACTAAGTAGTCCCCTAAATTCAACTACCTATACATATTTAAAAAGAACTAATGGCACTTAACGATAGTTCATCTATGATACAGTGCAGACCGATATTTACGAGTATGTTCAGTCACCTGGATTTTGTCATAAGATTATATTTTTATGATTCTTCTTCCTCCTATTAATCGTGGCTAATGTTGCCAGGGTCTGCCAAGTCTTTAAGATTCTCTGGTAAAATGTTCAATTGAAATAACAAAAAAACATAATTTAGGTGTTATTTTTGTATAAAAAAATTCAATTTCTATATTTACGAAAATCTTAAAAATATGTACAATAAACCTGAGGCTGTCGAACCCATAAGGTTCGATAACTACTCTTAGGAGTGATTTACTTTCACATTCTCGATCGGACAAAAAGACAAAGCGCGGCTTTGAGTTCCGCCACTCAATACGCAATGTCTACTAATTTTCCTCTATATACTTTGCTGAGCGAGAAAAAGCGTGAATAATTCTTTATCATAGTATTTGTAAATATTTTCACAGCAACTTGGATATATCCAGAACAAAATTAACAGCTATATAATTGTAATATCGATTTTTTTATTCCAACAAATGTCCCGCTAAAAATATTTATATTTTACTTTTGATAAGTTCTTTTTGTCAGCTTTATGGTGTATCCCGCACACAACATTTTATTTTTAGACCGTTTACTAAAAATCGTCAACCGTTAAAACATTGACTGTTTAAATGAAGAATGTTTATATTTCTAACAAAACTGATAATCACCTATTCTTAAATATACTGAAGTAACAGTAATATGATAGTAATCAGGAGGACTCTATAATTATTAAATAAAAAAAGGAAACCATATTTTAATTAGAAACAAAAATCCGTTTCGTTTTACCGACATTCAGAGAGTAAAACATTCAACTTTCTTATAAAATTAAATCCTATAACATTTAATTTTATAAGAGCAAAAATACTCTTAAGACTAACATTCTAAACGCCATCTCAGAATTCAAAGGAAATGAATTCCAAAACTTTTTTGTTAGTCTTTAAAAAGCTAATTAATTTGTTGTATATTTTATATTTAAAGACTATAATCAAATGCAATAAATTCGTTTTTTTTGTATATGTTTTATTTAGTATGAGTATAAGAAAAAATAGTTATTTCACATCTATCAAAGTAGGTGGTAAGTACGCGCACGACAAACGCCGTTTTTCCAATCCCACAAGAATTCGGAAATAAAAGGTAGTCTATATATTGCTCCACAACTCTTATCTTATTTCAATGATAGTCGCATAAAATCAGGTCTGGGTTCTGTCCCAGAGATTAACCCGGACAAACAGATATAACTTGTTTGCTTGCGTTTTAGAATTGAGTAAATAACACCGTTGTTCTGAAATTACAGAGTAGATTCTATAATTTTGACTCTACAGTTTTATTTATATTTGTAGTTGTCTAGATACACACATATATGTAAACGCATAGCTATAAAATTTGGCATGAAATGAGAAATTACAATATAAATAAAGAAAAAATACGCAAATTGAAAATTTATAGGTATTTCATAGAAAAAAATCGTTACAAATTTATATTTGTAGCTTATTACATACAAAATAAGTCCATATGTCCGTAAACTTATTTTTGTCATATTTACCGTTGACCTACAATCCTGAAATTGTTCAATTTGTATGTTATATACTCACGAGCATCCAAAATTGCCTCGCGTGTTACCCATACTTGCGTGGCACCAAAAACAAAATTCTATATGTAGATATTGTAATGTTCTATTTAATAATGACAATTAGAAAATTGCTATAAAGATACAGAACAGATATCTATATTTACACGTCCACTGTATGAATCTTAGTTATCTGTAACAATAAAGGTGTATCACTTACCCAGCATACGAATGATATTCTTCCTCGACTGAGCTTGCCTCGCCTCGCCGTGTACGCTGCCATTGACGCCGTTCAACGTGCCCGGACTGCCGGGGTTGTGCGTATGAGTGGACCTGACAAAGATTTAATTTAATGTTTGTATTTTTTCCTTCCGCATGGTTAGGGGGAGGGAACCTTAACCACTCTGCCCCCCACGCACTGCCAAATTTTCGAGACATGAGTAGTGGAACTCAATTCCACTCTTTCTATTGTGAGAATAACATTTAAAAAAATGTAAAAAATAACAATCTTATTGGAAAAATCTACGTATGAATAAATATACACATATAATACACATGAGTATTTTGTTTCCACACTTTCAATGGATCATTTAAGCGTAACGGAAAAACTTTGATTGTATAAACCTTTTACAGTTCACTTGTAAAAATACCTCCAACCTCTAGATGCACATTTTATTTATTTTAAATTCTAGTTTTCTCGAAATTCTCCAACGGAATTATATTTCTCTACTGAATGTAGAGAAATCTCTAATGAATGAAATTGAGTGCAATATTTGTCCACGTTATTTGTACCAAAAATGAATCGTGGGTGACGAAGACAATTATATAAAAGCAAAAATACGCTTCATGTTTTTTTTCTCCGTAAATAACACTCTGTTACTCACTCTCTGCCTAATTTTTGAGATAGTGCTTGTTAAGTGATGAAATTCAACTTTGTTTACCAGAGCGGGGTAGTGTGTCATTTAAATATAATTATTCCCCGTAAAACGCCTCCGAACCTGAGTTTTTGTAATTTTTGATTTTCGCTTACTTCGCGAAACAAATTATAAAGAAAAATATATCTTTTATTATAATATGTCAACACTAGCGTTACATCCGTAAAAAATATACGTGTAGGACGGTAGAAATAAAATTTTGACGACATCCCTACATCCGTCATTAAATGTTGCCAGCTTTTAAAACTATTGAATTAGAACTCTGTCTCTATATATATAAGAAAATTAAATTGACATCGTAAAAAAATCATTTCATATGTGAACATTACTTGCATAGTTGTAAAATCCTAGTACCGATATACATACATATTAAATTAAGGAAACAGGGCTCTTATTAAAATATGATTTTATAATATTTTGCTAAGTACCTATAGTACTTTTATTTGTATGAATTTATATAGATATATAAGAATCACAGGAACTACTGGTTTGAATTAAGAAAAAATATTGGGCACTTAGAACAGAATTCTTTATTTTACTCAGTATCCACTTTACTAAGGGGACGAACCCGACGGCAAAAACTAGTACATCTTCAAACGAATTTCCAAACTTAATAATAACGTGTATGACGCTATATTCTAACGCATTTTCTATCATTTTCCTTTTCACCATGCTACATAAGCGTATATTATAGTTAATAACTAACAAATTATATTAGTACATTTAGCTCGTCGAGTTGATAAATCTACTCTACTCATATGCATGTCGGCAGGTGCACTGCGCCCGACGCGCCCGACCGCTAATATCAGAGTCAAATGATAGCCTTTAACGTGGCCAGCGAGTCGACACTGATACGGTCGGAATAAATAAATTGGGAAAATTCAATTTTATATATATGTGGCGGTGGTTTATCTATACTAATATTATAAAGCTGAAGTTTGTTTGAACGCCCTAATCTCATTAACTACTTGTTTGAATTGAGAAAATATTTCTGTATTGAGTAGTTTTGTACTGAGTGTTAAAAAAAAGGAGTGTGGAGGGTCTTAAAGAGTTAATATATTATATTTACAATAACGAACGCAACGAAGCGAATTAAATTGTTTTAATTTCCTCGCTCTGGTAACGAGACAATCGCTCAAAATCCAATTTACCGAAAATTAGGAGGTGCGTATGGACTGGAGTCACTTAACACGGTGCTACCTGTGTCAGCGTGAAATTACAAAAAGAAAGTCTGTGATTATTTATTAACTAAGCTTCACGCTGTATCCAGCACGTGGCAGGGTAGGCTGAGGAAACCTAGGATTCTAGTATTAAAATACTCCGTTCCCTATTAAGACAGTTCTGTTTCCCACTTCCTGCCGAATTCTTGAGACATTGAGTGTTAAGTGGTGGAACGCCGAGCTCTGCCTCGTTACCAGATCGAAGAAATGAAAATATAGATATTCCATGTGTCCAAATGAGAATCGAACCCATATCCATTTACAGTTAAACGCTTCTGCCCCTTCCTCACGACGATCTCTAAACATGAATGTATATTTGATCAAAGTAATTGAAACAGAAATTGAAAGCTCGATCTAAGCCATCTATTTATTGTATTGAATAATTATGTCTTAATTATATTTGATCAATCATCATTTGATCCGAGACAAATTGCTTCAGTCTAATTAATTGGGATAATTTGTGATTTAAGATTTTTTTCAAAATAAAAATGAGTAACGAAAATATTTGAAAATTATAATAACTTGCCTTTAGTTCCACTACTCACCACGCAATGCGTTCAAAATTCAGTGAGGAATAGAAGTGTCTTAATGGGAACGGAATATCTTAACACTCTATGTACCAAGGTGTTCTCTGCCTATGTTTCAGATAAAACGTGCAGCTATAATAACTGGGGTCATTATGACACAGGGACACGCCATCTGATTGGAAAGGTGACAGTTGTGGATTTGATTTATACTCTGGAAATGAATAATTTTAATAACATTGCTCTTGCATGAAAATGAAATGAGGCCTTGAATACCACCACTTATCAAGCAATCTCTCAAAAAGTGATCGGATCAGGATAACTTAACAATAAATTCCATCCGATACGAAGAAGCGTGAAGATATTTTACAGCTCAATTAACAAATATTTAGTGGCCAGTCGTCGCGTAGGGGCATAATAGCGACTGTAAACGTGACAGGTTCATTCAATATTTTTATATTTTAATTTCTTCGCTCTGGTGATGAGACAAAGCGTAGCGTTAAGTTCTGCCACTGAAGCACAGTGCGCTCCAGAATTCGGCGGAAAGTGTGAAGCGAATAATTTTAACACTAGTTTCCCTTTGTCTACCCAGCTACGTGCGGGACGCAAGGTGAAGCTACTAAAACAAATATCAACATACAAATAGGTAATTAAAATTACAATGACACAAAATTTGATTTAATAAAATAATAAAATGTGGCGAAAAATACTTTAAAATAATACAAAATAAATGAATAATAACACTAAAATATTCCAAATTATTCAAATGGAAATGAATACGTACCCCATGACGTACCTGATGCGCAACCCCATCCTCACGTAAAGACCGAGGATGATGAAACCTGGCAGGATAAAAAAGAAGAAGCTACTCAGCTCGCAAATGTACCATGAAGGAAGTTCCAGCATAGCGCAGAACGCTGATTCTAGAGATGCATTTCCGGATGCTAAAACAAAAAAAAAGTACTTTATTCTGTGTCACGTATTGTCTTCTGTATTGGATGATGTGAAGAAATCTGCAGTTTGAATAAATTACTTTATTTAATTACATTTTAAAATAACAAAATACACAAATACTGATGAGCTTGGAGCAGTGCCTGGGATTTGCCCCTTTACTAATTCAAACATTCGCCTTCACTGCTCAGTCCAATACAGCAAATTACCACAAAAAAATATCTACCGCCTTTTATACAGTATATTATTATTAGCAAATGTATGAAGATAACACACGTATATGCCAAAGTACACTGAGACAAAAGGTAAACATCCCATGAAAAAGTTACTTTGCAGATCAGGATTAATGGAATTAATACATTTTATTATTATGGAAGTAATGCGCTGATAGCACTGTAAATAATACTATATAACAATATCTATAGAATTTTTGCAATCCTTTAAAGACTTATTAGATATTAGAACAGCACAGCTAGCTGCTAGAAATATATATGGGAAACCATTACAAAATACATGCATTTGCTACAAAAAATAAATAGAAATAAAAATTTGAGAAACTTTGTTGTCATTGTTTACATTTTGCCTCAACCCACACAACAACACAAGTAATTGAGAATTGAACTATAAATATTACTAATTCTACACCGAATGGAGATTACTCTCAATAAACTTGGAAAACCATTTTATATTTCGTTTGTGTCAATAGGAATTTCAGAACATAAACTCTTATTGCAACTCTACATTCCCCAAGGAACCTGCATGCCAAGTTTCAGCGTAGTTTCGGCTGTATCTCATCAGTCAGTCGCTAAATACAGCAAAATTTATATTTGTATATGGATTATATATACTTATAACTAGTATCCTTCATACAATCCCTAAGGTTCTGCCAGCATACTTCGACTAGCAGACGCCTTATTCTAGCAACGACTAGATAGTGGTCTGTTTCCCGATCATAACCCATAAACACTCGTATGTCCATGACTTGGCTTCGAGTACACTGATCCAATAGGAATAAATAAATCATACTTTTACCTTCCGTTCGCTCCCATGTATACATATGAATCTGTTTGTGGTCAAACATTGTGTTTGCTACAAATAAATTCCTTTCCTTGCAATTTTCCAATATAAGCTTCCCAGCCTCATTTATTTAATACTGACCTAGCACTCCCTCGCAACCGCTTCGCGCAGTTTCGACCCATCCGTTCAAATCGCCACATATTATAAACTTTTCATTCCCTCTAACGCTACCTAGAACATCCCTGACACTCTCCCAAAACTCCTCTCTCTCTCCAAAAAGATACTGGCGCATACGCCACTAACAAGAAAACTCTTGCTAAACCCAAGCTGGGTTCGGACCCAAAAGCGAACCCAAAGCAGTCTCGGATCGACCGCCTTGTACTCAACCGCTGCACTAACCAATCGATAGGACAATAACACGTCTGGCTTGTTGCAACACTTGGATAGCCCCGCTTGCTCTCTGGCACGCCGACCCAGAAAGAGACCCGACTGCCTGGCAAATCGGCCGTGTCATTGCCATTTCGCTTGGTCTCAGTTACACAAACAACATCCAAATCTCTATCATTCATCACATCTAATAATTCATTCATCTTTTCTTCCATCCCTCCTCTTACATTCCACGTAGCTATTTGTAGCTCCGTTCTCCACCTCCCTCCATTCCGGACATGGCGTGTTGGGTGGCGGTCCCCAACGCCGCATTCGTTACCACTTGACACACCAGCGGGGACGCACTGGTGCGCGTCGCCTTGGGGGATGCCCTATCAGTGCGCTCTCTCGACCGTAGCGTTTGGCGCTCCGTTCTCTCTGAATACCCCGCTAGAGATAAAGCGTGAAGCTAGTTTGGTTTACATAATAAGTTCTTTGATTTTCACGATTATTACACATTTTAAATGAAACTAATTTAACCGGATTAATCGCGTATATTTCGAAACGTCGGGTTACCAAAATGTAAAATCTTAAATATACGCGATTAATCCGGTTAAATTAGTTTCATTTAAAATAGTTTGGTTTAGTTTTTATATCTAGGGTCAGTCAGTAACTGGCAGAATTTTACGCTAAGCATCTAAATAAAAATAATATTAACAAAAAATGATGTCACTGAGAACTAAAATGTGAATATTACCACTTCTGCACAAAATAGAGATCACTCACAATAAATCCAAAAAATCGTTTTAGAAAGAGAATTTTATCTAGTTAGATTGTTATTTCATTTTATGTCAATATAAACATTGTGAGAACGTGGTACTTAAAGGAGTTGCTCTAGAATATTTTAATTAAATTTCAATTCCTGTTCTAAAAGAGTAAAATAATATTAACCGCGGTTTCAAGTTTAGAACTTAATTTATTAAGATTTTAAATATATAATGATATAATAATAATAATATATCACACTCCGCAGGCACTGTAGCTGAAAGACGCAGTGATGATTAGAACATTGATACCAATAACTGTCACTACTTTAGTCTTTTCAGCTACTGTGCCTACAAGGTGATATGTATTTAACAATGTTATCCTATGTGTAGTAGGTATATTTTATAAATACTACTAAATATACTTGTACTGGTAGCAACTCTAGTGTCTAAATTTTAATATTTTGTTTTTTGTCAATTCAAAAAGCGAAACTAAAATTGGCACGATCAATGTACAAGAATAGAAAAATTAATGTGACCAAACAGTAAAAGAAGAAAAAAGATCATGATCACATCGCTTCTTTTAAATATGTTCTTAAGAATTTATCGGAACAATTCATTACTAACACAACTAACAGTTAAGAGTGAAAATGATAAAGAATTGATATATTTTTTATGTTTAATTTTTTTATTGATGACATGTTTTTTCTGGCCCTATTTTTTTGCTACAAATGCAAAAATTACACTTTGTGAACTGTATATTATATTACGCAGTTTTCTTATTAAATAAATTAAAACAGCTCTTGTTTGTTTCTATTTAATTTGACTTAAATAACAGAAAGATATTTTTTAAGTGTATTTATTTTTTAAGTGTAAAAAACAGTAGGTACCTATCCAATAACAATAATTATTGCCCGTGAAGATAAACATATAAGCCATAATTTTCAAGTACATTATCTCTGTAAGCCCTAAGGGTGACGGTATCTCAAATTCTCAATTCAGCGCAAATAATGCACAATTTCACAAAGAGCTTGCACCAAGGAAATTAGCTTAGTTTGTGCAACCACCGGTGGAGCGAACTACAAGAACCAGCTATGTACTAAGTGTTCGAGGACTTCGACAGTATCGTCTAAGTTTAACATGTTTTGGATTTTCAACTCCTTAATACTGCTAAGTAACTTGGTACACTAGACTAAACTAATATTCGCTACTGTAAAAGATTGGTAGGGATAGGTTCGCATTGTATTAAAAACTAAATTTTTTTAACTTGTTAGGAAGTACGGTGTGAACCTTGTAGGGTGACCTCTAAAGAGATTCTTGTCCATAAAATAATTACATTCTTACTTTCACCAGGTGGAAGCGTCTGCGCTTATTTTACAAGTGCAGCACATAGCATAATATATTTCAAACCTGTACCTAAAAAAAATTATCAATAAAATTTCATTTCATGATTTTTATCCATACTGTATTACGTGTGAGGCAGTTATTAACTTAAATTAGAAAGGGATATCACTTGTCATATTTTACGCAGCTACCCATTTTTTATAACCATTGCTACTTAAGACTCGATTTTGTAAATGAGGCGTGCGCGACGTTGCCGCTTTAATAGTTTAGTGTCTGTTTACGTCATTCTTAACAAATCGCGTTTTATTTTATAAAATATTTTTTTTTGTCAGGGAACAAACTAGGGAGGCAAGTAGGAAAACGGAGCGTCTTGACTTCATCTACTTACTCTGCTTCATGCGGGAAATAGCGTGAAACTATTTATTTAATAAAAATGGAAAAATCACAATATATTTTTTTGTAATGTTATAGGGCTTACGACAGTGTACAATTATACATCCTCAGTATTCCAGATTTCACAAAACTATAATAATGAATCAATATAACAAGACTCCTGTTTACAAAGACGAGAGAACAGTACAATTTACCTATAAATAGAACTAACTTCTTGAGAAAATCTGTTACAAGAATAAGTTATGTTACGTATAAGTTATTTT
>JAATLQ010034122.1:10264-21082 GCA_013421005.1 Heliconius erato x Heliconius himera
TCTTGTATGTATGTAATATTCTTTATTACCTCGTATCTCCAGAACCGCTGAACGTATTTACATATTTGAGGTATCGTTAGATTTGTATTAGCAGCCCAAGTGTTCTTAGATAGGTGACGTTAATAAAAAATAATCATGGCGGCTGTGGTACGCCATTGTACTTAGTAAAAAAAAATTTCGTTTCGAATACTACAATATGGGTATCAAATTCAAGAGCTCAATTTCAGGATTTCAAAAAGGTATATCATGATTATCATTACCATAATAAATTCTAACAAAAAAATGAAAAATAAAAAAATATTTGTAAAAACAAAAACCCCGACTGCATCAAACTAATAAAAAAAAATATTTGTAAAAACAAAAACCCCGACTGCATAAAACTAAAAAGAAAATAAACAAGCCCAATAGTTTATTAGGATTAACAGTCGGGACCTCTTTCAATTATACGGGGTTCCTAGTAAAGATTTCATTGATTAAAGAATCACTTATAGGTCCCGACTGTTAATCCTAATAAACTATTGGGCTTGTTTATTTTCTTTTTAGTTTTATGCAGTCGGGGTTTTTGTTTTTACAAATATTTTTTTTTATTAGTTTGATGCAGTCGGGGTTTTTGTTTTTACAAATATTTTTTTATTTACATTATTCATACATGTTTATCTACTTTTTTCTTATATTTTATAAATATAGGGAAAAGAAAAAAACAGTTTAGTGGCCATGGTAACTGAATATAAGCGCGATTGTTGGGAGTTCGATTCCCACTCGTAGGAATAAAGACCAATAACAATAAAAAATGCGGCGTTGATTTTCATCATTCAATATTTCGCCAATTAGGCGTGAGGAATGAAGTATCTTAAAACTTACTCCCTTCTGCCTACTCTACTTTATGTGGGATACAGCATTAAGCATAAATAAAACATTTTATAATTTTTATACTCAAGAGTATATACTTGCTGCTAACTTGAAAGCTCTATGTACACTATAAAATATATAATTATAAATTTCAAGTCTTCAATTTCCGTTGCATTCGAGCTTCCAAGTAGCTTTACACTGGGTAAACGTTAAAAAATTCTAAAAAATATTAATTATATTTTTATAAAAGGTTGCGGCATAAACATGAAAAAGCTACACTGACTTCAGAATCGGAAAATGGATATGGTCTCTATTATTAGGTAATGTCGAACCCATCCCAAACGCTACCCGAATAAAAACAATAAAAATTAATTAAATCAGCTTCACGCTGCATCCCGCATACAGCAGGGTAGGCAGACGGAACCTAGTGTTAGGACACTCCGTTCCCCACTTTCCGCCGAGTTCTACAGGCATTGCGTGTTGAGTGGCTGCACTCAACGAACGCGTGTAAATAAATATTTCATCTCCTCGAGTGGGGATCGCACCCAAAATCAGTCGATTTTACAGTCACACTTAGTGCCGCTGCGCCACGAGTGGTTTCACTTGGTATCCCGCACATACTCGTAGCATGGTAGGCGGAGTAAATATAACGTCAAAATACTCCACTACCCACTTTTCGCCCAATTACGAGACATTACGTCCTTATCATCTATTGTTTAAAAAAAATTAAAACAGCTTCACGGTGTATGCCGCCCATAGCAGGGTAGGCAGAGGGAACCTTAAATTAAAACATTCCGTCCCCCACTTCCTGCCGAATGTTTCGTGACATTGTTGAGTGTTGAAACTCAACGCCGGGCATTTGCCTTGGTGCCAGAGTGAAGAAATGGAAACACTAATAAATAATTGTAGGGAACTATTATTTATATTTATAGTTCACTTAATATGTGTTATTTGTGTATTTCAATATTGTAATTTATTTATTTATCATTTATATACATACATACATCTAATATTGTTAATACATTTTGTAGTAAGCATTCGTATTTACTTTATTTATATCAAAGCGCTCACTACCGTCGACCGGTAAGGTGCCGTAATATTTACGCCTACCCCCTTGTCGATGGCATATTTAATTATCACAGTCGTTGCTTGCCACTCGATGCGCTTTCCATACGTTCCTTTGTTTTCTTTATTATTTTCTTCCAAATTTGTATCTTTCGTGTTCTGTTACATATACGTATTTGTGGTTGACTATCTTATATACTGTACCGTGTTCAATTGTGATTTTACCATTTGTGTTATCACTGTACGTACATTTAAAGTGATGTTGATTAAACTCAGTGCTAAACGTGAGTAGACTGTTATTCTGCCATCACCAACACTACATTGGTGACCCCGACGTGATTTTCTCGCTCGCTGTGGTCGGTTAGTGACCTCAGATTGAGCTGAGTCACTATCGCTGCGCATCGTGTCCTTGGCGTGTAAATCGAGGTATTTATAGTTTACTTAATATGTGTTATTTACGTATTTCAATATTGTCATTTATTTATTTATCATTTATATACATACATACATCTAATATTGTTTATATATTTTATGGTAAGTATTTTTATTTACTTTATTTATATCAAAGCGCTCACTGCCGTCCATATAAAGGGAAATTCATTACAGGCATTCGAGCACTGCAAGAAGAGTCTTTGCAAGGCCGCACTTCTAGCTCACCCCGACCCTACTGCTACACTTGGACTGGTCACCGACGCCTATGACACGGCGATAGGTGGAGTCCTCCAGCAACTCTAAGATGGAACATGGCAGCCTCTAGCATTTTTCTCTCGCAAGTTGAGCCCATTGTGAAATATTCACCTTACGATCGCGAGCTCCTTGCCATCTATGAGAGTATAAAGCACTTTCGTCATATGCTAGAGACCAGCCACTTCATAGTCTATACTGACCACAAGCCGTTGTGCTTCGCATTTTACGAACGGAAGAGCAACTGCTCCCCGCGTCAGTATAGACACCTGGATTTCATCTCGCAAGTCACGACCGACATACGACATATATCCGGCCAGGACAATGTCGTGGCCGATACTCTGTCTCGGGTCGATGAATTGCAGATGCCTGTCAGCTTAGAGGTACTGGCCAGTTCCCAGAAAGCAGACGCAGACCTCGCAAATATTCTTGCCGGCAGCACTTCGTTGCGCTTGCAAAAGCTGACAATACCTGGGGGTCGTACTGAATTGTACTGCGACGTCAGTACACCGACTCCCAGGCCTTACGTGCCAGCTACCCTTCGCCGGCAAGTATATGACTCTTTGCACTCGTTGCACAACGTTTTGTTTGGCCACTGATGCGGAAAAATTGCCGTGAGTGGTCTAAGGCGTGTTTGCCATGTCAGCGCTCGAAGGTACATCGTCACGTGTCCTCACCTTGAGGTACGCACACTCTACCTTCGGCGCGATTCAAACACGTCCATATAGACCTGATCGGCCCACTACCACCCGCAAGCGATGGATATCGGTACTGTTTGACAGCCGTCGATCGTTTTACGCGATGGCCGGAAGCTGTCCCCATTACCGATATCACAGCTGAAACAGTGGCCAAAGCATTAATATCCTGCTGGATATCTCGATTCGGTTGTCCTACCGACATTGTTACGGACAGAGGTCGCCAGTTCGAATCCGCCCTGTTCGAACAATTGTCCAAATCTATTGGATTCGAACATCGTAGGACAACCGCATATCCCCCAAAGTGCAACGGCTTAGTAGAACGTTTCCATCGGCAATTGAAAGCCGCTATTTTCTGCCACGGTGACAGCAACTGGACCGAGTCACTCCCATTCGTCCTTCTCGGCATTAGAAGCTCATATAAAGAGGACCTACATAATAATTCATTCCACCGATTCTAAATAAAAATATAACCAACCACATCATTAACTAATATTGTAGAGAAGACAAAACTCGATTTTAAAAGTTATTTTATAAAACTTAAAAGTTTTTCTTACCAGAGTTGGGTGTATATGCGCTTATACACCCAGACTATAAAATGTTTCGCTGACATCACTGCCAGATAACATGTAACTGAGGTGTATAAAATAATACCTCAAATTCGTTAAAGTATAAAGCTCAATTTTTTTATATTTTTGAGAGTAATATTAGAAGTCCAAGGGTGAAGAATTCCAAGGGATCTTTATATGAGTCCTTATAGTGACTGAACGCAGCTTTCATTTTTACGGTTAATTACCCTAATAAACTTCGCCGCCTCCAATGACGCCGCGACCGCTCGCTCTCATATTTGATAATCTTGGATCGTTAACTCTATACTCCGACTTAAAGACTTTAAGTTTATAACACAAACGCTTAAACGAAGTCACCTTTTAATTTTAAATTACGCCTATTGCCACGTAGAATATCCTAGCCAATTTAAATGATTATTATAATATATACATATGATTATAATATATACATATAACATTAAACAAAGAGAAAATTTAGTGTCAAGATACTCCGTTCTCTGCTTTCTGCCTGAATTCACTACATACAGCGGGACAGAACGATGCGTTTTGTAAATCGCTGGATTTATTTACAAGTAAATATTATACTTAATCGAGTAAATAATACGTTATGGTTGTGGATTCAATTTTATCCATGAGAGTATTTTCTTAGATATTCGTAAAAAGAACGGTCTTCGTTCTCAACTTTATAAGTATTATTTTTTAAAGTTGACAAATAAATTGCATTAATAATACTAACTTTTAATACAAAAGGCCAGTCGTGCGACTGTAAACGCGACAGATTGTAGATTCGATCCCGCTAGAGGAAATGAAATATTTAAGTTATATAAAAATACTTTCTAATAACATCTATCTGATCTGAATAACATCTATCTGACCTTCGAAAACACAGTATCAAAGATACTGGAGGAAGGTCACGTAAATAGCATGAAGGCCCCCCGGAGGGCATGTATGAAGAGGTTGATGACAGTGGACGAGGCGAAAGAGGTATGTAGAGACCTGCAGAGTTCTCTCTGACTACTCCGCTAGGGACAAAGCGTGGAGCTAAGTTAAGTTAATAACATCTAAAGATTTTACTTGCCTGGTGGGTAATCATGATAGTTCACAGTCGTATAGTGAGCAAATGGTGACGCAGCGAGAAGAGACAGCGCCCACAAAGCAAGCACAATGCGTAGCGCCCTTCGTAGACCCGCTACGGCGTAGATGTGTAACGGATGACAGATGGCCAAGTAGCGTTCCAGAGTGAACGCCACTATCGTCAACACTGACACGTATGACGCTCTGTAACAAAAATAATAAATATTAATAGTGAACTTATTGAAATATATTTTACACGGAACCCTAAATTAAGGTTAATTAATAGCTAACTTTGCCCTAAATTTCTTTCGAATTATAAAGACTAGTTTTACAATATAAATTATAAACTAACCAAACTAAAATTCTCCCTATTTTAATAATTATAATTGACGTGTAAATTTTTACAATTACGTCTCCGCTACGGTATATTTTCTTTTTATCTTAGAGTTAACAAGATATTGATAATCTTGTCTAAGATAAAAAAGATGCTAAAGTTTGATATAAAGTTTTTCATAATTTTGACAAATTGATTCATATCGCTCCTTGTAGATAAATGACAGATGAAGCAAGTTAAGTCTAAGCAGAGATCCCACTCCGCCTGCCTATGGAGTGTGGTGTTTACGTTGACTTGACAGTAGAAAAAAATCTATATTATTATTATTTTTCATTTCTAGTTATAATTTTTCGTCTGACAATAATAAGTAATTGATGTTTGAACCCACAAAAAAAATACATTAAAAAATATTAGACTGCTTAAATATTTTTCTTACTATAATTTTATATTATAAGTTTAATACACGTTGAAATCATCAATCATAATCAATTAGTTTCGTTTCGTTTTCCTGTGAAGATAATTGAATCCAACTACTTCCTTGCCGATAACAATCTTGCAACACGATATCGTTGTAAGAGATCCGGACATTAGAAGTAACAGTAACCTGTAGTTACTATTACTATCATATTATTGACATATGTACATATATTGGCCAGTCGTGGCGTAGTGGCACGAGGTGGGACTGCAAAACCGACTGGTTGTGGGTTCGATCCCCACTCGAGGAGATGAAATATTTACTTAAATTTATATTTCCATTTCTTCGGCGTTGAGTTCTGCCACTCAAAACGCAATGCTTCCAGAATTCGGCAGAAAGTGGTGAAAGGAGTGTCTTAATACTAGGTTCCATCTGCCTACCCTGCTGTATGCGGGATACAGCGTGAAGGTGATGTACGTATATCATATTGATGACGTATCTGTGTGTATGTCCCTACATTTTTTGTAAATGAAGTAATAAGTCTTCTTCATAAACCAATAATATAATATATGACATTTCTGACATTAATCTCGGATTTATGATAAAAAATCATATTAAAATGCGAGCACAGTACATACTTGTACACAGGCACAGCGTATGTTACACGGTTATCGCGACAGTTGTGGGTTCGATTAAACTCGAGGAAAGGTTTATTTTTATATAGATGTAGAGAAGACATAGCGGTGTATTGAGTTTTATGACTCAACTCCCACCAGTCTCGAAATTTATTTCACATTTCATACTCATAAAGTCCTCGTAAATGAACGCGCCAGCGGCCGACCAGTAAAAACAATATAACAGTAAAATTGGCTTATGCTGAACATAAAAATCTTTCAAAGGTAATATTTACATTCAAATAAAGCTTGTAAGTTGAAGTAGTTACATGATTAAATGATGTCTTCGAAATGTTATATTATACATTTTTGTTTATTGAATAAATGTTCTTAAATATTTGTATTTATGATATTTTGTTATGTTGGCTCAAGGCATGTGAACGCTTGGCCACTTGATCAGCATTACCTCCTCTAGTGGGGATCCAACCCACAACCAGACGGTTTTGCAGTCACACCTCGTGCCGCTGCACCACGACCGGCCTCAATTTTATAGTATATGTAGTTTATATATTTTGAAGAAAAAAACGTTAATATTTTTCAATATTTTGAATTCTAGGCAGTTAATACGTTACATATTAGGCAATAACCTTTAAACATTTTCTTAATCATTGCAAAACTATAAAAGTAAACAAACGGTTGGTAACTAGTTGAAAAAACTACTTACTCGGGTACCCGAAACTAGTCGTAACCGATTATGCCTAAAAGACGTTACGACCCACGTCTAAATGGAAAACGTAGCGTCTTAGCACTACATTTCCTTTTTCTCGCATAATAAAAGACTATGAAGCTGAAGCTACATATATGTACCTATGACAAAATTGGGGCCTAGGCTAGCTTTTGGTATAAAAAGCACATACTGACAGAATTAATTTCCTGCTCTGGCGAGAGGGCACGCGCGCTTAATGATAACGGCGCCATTAATGTTAAAGTAGAGTAGTATTCATTTTAAGGTACGGTTATAATAATGTAAAGATTTTTTAAAGTTTTAGGTTGTTTAATATCCACCTGTAGGCGTCGTGGCGCTGTGGGACTGTACCGGGGCTGTTAGACTGTAAACGCAATGGTTGTGTGCTCGATCCACTCTCGGGAGAATGAATATACTTCAAATGATTGTACTTTTCCACTTCTGGTTAGGTTAGTGATGCGTCACTACGTTCATTTGCAAACAATTTTACTTACTGGACTTTGTAAAACAAAATGGATGTGTATGTATACGAGTATATTATATTCGTAGTGTTTGTCAAAATTGAACATACACATAATTTGCATACCAAATGTACACGCGTTGTTTACAATCATTATACCACATTAGGTTAATTGTATTTTCACGACTTTGTTTCCATTATCAAATAACATTAAACATTAAGCTTTCGGTCCAGTAGTTACACCTGTGTGTTGTCTGTCAATCTGTAATGGAAGAGTTTTATATATTATATAGCTAAACAATATTTACAATTATTTTATAAGGTATCAGAGTCTCAGAGATATGTTATTATTTTGATGCCATAAGTTAGATTATATTTAATAAGTCAACCTAATTAAAGCGTGTTAAAAATTATGCAATTCAAACCTGTAACCTATAACGTATACAAAATGGCGTAATAGTACCTACTATTGTATGTATGTATGTACATCTGTGAGACCCGAGGATGTAACGTGACGTCACAATCCAGTAGAAACAGTTACAATCGAAAACTAATCAAGCAAGCGTCAAAGTCACTGATTAGAGTGATCTTCAACCATTGTGTATGATGCTTTATGTTCGCGTCACATTTTGAATATGGTAATTTACTAATAATTCGGGGTTGGGAGTGATAGATAAGTGATAAGTCTTCAGTGAGTGAGATAAGAGTTAAGTGGCAAGAGTTTCACGCGCTATTTTGCAAAAAGCAGGATAGGCGAAGGCGTGTTAACAACCTCCGTTCCAATCAGAATATATCCGTTCTCCTCTTTTCGCCAAACTTTGGAGGCATTGCGTGTTGAGTGACAGAACTCAACGCTAGGTGCCCAAGTTTCCTTTACGCATCCTGCTTTATGCGGGACAAAGCGTGAAAGTAACAAAAACATAATTATTTTTGTTTACTTCATGCTTTCTCCCACATCTTATAACAGGTAGGTAGAGAAATAGTCCAAAACCGCTATAATTCATCATTCAACTAAAGCTTTCAACTATCCTATCAACCTGAACCGGAATCAAAAGGTTACGGCTGATTACCGAACCCTTCAGCTAACATGATATACGTTTTCCAATACACATTACACACAAACCAACTTAGGGATGAAATTTGATGGGTGCCTTGAATAGAATTGCCTTGGCCATGCTTGGATTTAAATTTTATAGGTGTAGGTAAATGTGTATCTAATAGAGATCTTTGGGAAAAACCTTTGAACCTTCGAAACTACTGTGTATACTTTACTTATTAGCTAGCGGCACCATGCGGCTTCGTCCAATCTTGATCTATAGCTGTACGAATATTTATTTAACAATATTTAATATACGTATTCAACATTTGCTAGCAAGTCTCTATAATAGGTGTAAGTAGATATCTTAAATGAAACTATTTTAACCGGATTAATCGCGTATATGTAAGATAATACATTTTTAGAAACCCGACGTGTCGGACACTTTGCGTCACGTGGTCACGGGTAGACTACGGATGCAATAATCGTGAACATAAAAAAAAAATATATAAGTAGATTTAGAGTTTAAAAAATTTACGAGAAATTATACTACGTTGAAGTCAAAAACAGTTAAAAAAAGTTACTAACTATGTAATAAAATGTAAGGACCTGGATTACTTTCATTTGATTTGTGAATTGTATTGTGTATCATCATGAAACTTGATAATTACATGTAGATTAGATGATAATACAGTATTATGGTATCATAAGGCTAGTCTGATGATGGAAATGATGGAAAATGGCTTATGGGGAACCCTAAACTGCCTAACAGCACATCGAGTTTGTGCTCATTAAACTATTAATGTGTTCTGTTGAACAAAAAGAGTTTTTAGTTTTTTAAACAATTAATTTATTTCAATTCGAACCGTAAGGTCATCATTCAACTAAACAAACTTCAGCTTCATAATATTAGTATAATACTTTCAGATATATCAACTTATTTTTGTTGATTTTACCCAAAAGTTTTCTTTACAGAGGAAAATAATATAATAACTTTATCGAACTACAGAACGGAGTTCGTGTAATACCAAAAGTTTAACTATGTACAAGGAAACCGCTCTTTCAGTGGCAATGACAGTGTTTTCATCTCTAAGATATTGTGTGTTGTTGGATGAGAATCTAGTCATTAGTTGCATAATTATCCTGCTGGTTAGAATAACGTACGGAGTTTGAGGACTTTTTTATATTTTTAGTGTTATTCTACACTAAAGAATGAAAATTAATCTTGCAGAAACGTATTACAATTTAAACGTGGGATTTGAAACTATAAAACGTGGATTCAAATCCCGTTACATTCAAATTATAATTCCTTTTTTCTAAAAAGTACTTATACGTATACATTGAGTGTTGACACATTTATATGACGTCGACTCAAGTAGAATAGAATTTAAAGCATTAATATTTGTAGTGCTTTTAAAATAATAATTAATGTACTTAAATAACTGGAAGTATGAATTCATTTGTTATCATCAAAGTCGCTAAAAAATATTTTATTTACATATGTTATAATTATTATATAATATGTAAGCAGTCGTATGTTAATCTTAAGTTATTTATCGACTTCATACATATTGCACCTATGTATATAATTTTATACAAATATTTTTTTCTGCTCATGCGTCGCGGCGCACTGTAAACGGTTGTGAGTTAATTCCCACGCAGAGTAATGAATATTTAATGTTTACATTTTCTAGCTCTGTTAAAAAGGCAAAGCGCGGCGTTGTTGACCGCCACTCAACACGCACGCCTCGAGATGTTCGGAAAGTGGGGAACAGAAGTGCCTTAATAAAAACGGAATATCTTAACACTAGACTCCCAGGTTCCCTCTGCCTACCCAGTTATATGTGGGTTACAGTTTGCTGCTAAAAAGTGGTTGTTCGCGCTTATCTCGGGAACTACTGGTTCGAATTGAGAAACGCCACTTTAATCGTAATCCAGAGTGCCATAACTCTTAATTATTTTTACTTCACCATGCGGGCGAAGTCGCCGGTTAAAATTAGTTATTCATCAGCTAGATATTTGAAAGTTATTTGATACAACTTTACACTTTTAGTATTAAAATATTTTTATATTCAGTGAAATTTTCAATTTTATTTTAAATATAAATCTAAGAGAATAGTTGAATCAAGAATGATCAATATCAAAACCTAATCACAAAGTAGTTCTAAAACACGTGTCTCATACTTTAAATGACATTTAAAGTGTGACCGTGACCTACAATAAGAAATAACAAGACTATTTAGAAGCCATTCAATTGACTACAAACAGAGCTTCTTTT
>JAATLQ010034123.1:0-21090 GCA_013421005.1 Heliconius erato x Heliconius himera
GTCACTTTGTTATGTTTTCTTCTTACATTTATAATCTGTTAAATCAACGATTAAATCTGTAAATTTTTAATTTGTTAAAAAAAATAATAACAAAAAAAACTACTTTTATTCATATAACATCCTTATTTTGTTGTGAATAATGCCTTATGACATCAGTTTCGTAACAAACATTATCAGTATTGTTACTCATCAGTTACGTTACGAATTCGAAAATGTCCACTTTTCTGAGTATGACCCATAAACTAGACTATAATCGAAACGGTTCCGAACCGGCCTAAAAAATCATATATTGTACGTTAATCAGGCCAGATGCGCCGGGGATATACACATTTAATACGAATAGGATATACATTCAAATGTTTTTATATTGTTAGAATGTATGTGAGAAGTTTTTATAGATTTTTGTTTTGACAAGATTAGTTGAAAGTAATTTGTTTAGTCTTACTCAGGCGCTAGAATAGTCAGACGCTGTGCTACGTTGGCCCCAAAAAAATGTTTTATTTATTTTATTTATTTTATTACAATTTCTACTTATAATGTGCAAAAATATTGTTCTTTCTCAATAATTGGGTCCATTCTGTTCTTCTCCATCCAGTCGTGTAACTTAAAGCCACAATTACACCAACATACATTTTTCACGTCAATTTTAAACCTACAACTATCTCAACCAAACTATACAAAGACGGTGTCATTAAGCTTAAGCTTTTCGCTTAATAAAATTCTACGAAAAGCGAAAATTCCGCAACTTTTTAATAATCTAATAATCTCCGACATAAAGACCTTCGATGATTGTCTCTTATAATCTTTACCACGATCGACTGACACTGATTAATTGTAATCGATATTACCGAACTTCGGTATTATATTATCATTCTACGGAAATATTTACACAAATTACGAACCATCGCGAAACTTTAGGCATTAACGTCTCATCTTAGCTTTTTCAAAAGTTTCTTGGAGCTTCTTAAATATGATAGACGCTTCAATATTGAATATTCTCGGGATAAAATGAGATTTGGCGGAAAAGTTTCGTGTTTTTCATATAGCGTGCAAACTGTCCAGCCTCCCGCTGAGAAGGATATCGAATGTTTTGCACGTAGCAATTACTTGGTGATTTTTTTTTTATATTATTTTGTTAGAACTTTATTTAAAGAAGAGAGGCCAGACGCAGTGGCACGCAGTGTGACTGTAAAACCGATTGGTTGTGGGCTCGATCCCCACTCGAGGAAATGAAATATTTACTTAAATTTATATTTCCATTTATTCGCTCTGGTGTCGAGGATAAGCGCGGCTTTGAGTTTTGCCATTCAATACGCAAGGCCT
Organism: Heliconius erato x Heliconius himera; assembly: GCA_013421005.1. Taxonomy (NCBI): domain Eukaryota; kingdom Metazoa; phylum Arthropoda; class Insecta; order Lepidoptera; family Nymphalidae; genus Heliconius; species Heliconius erato x Heliconius himera. The sequence goes on from JAATLQ010034123.1 coordinate 1,324, forward strand.
CCAGAATTCGGTTGAAAATGGGGAACGGAGTGTCTTAACACTAGGTTCCCTCTGCCTACCCTGCTGTGTGCGGGATACAGTGTAAAGCTAATTTTGATTTTTTTATTTAAAGTAAGTTATATAATATTCTTTAGAATAAAGTAAGCGTCGAGTTAAGTGTTTTGACACTTTTTTTCACAAAGGAAACGAGGTGGGCGTAAAGATTTAAAAAGGAAAAAAACATCAAATGAATATTTTTAACTAAACATTTACTTATTTAGTTTTATAAAACGAAGTAAACGTTTATTCGTTTTTCAAATGTAAGCAACTATTTATTCATTTTATGAATAAAAGTTTAATTGCATTTAATTTCAAAGACGTTTAATTTATGAAAGTTATTTATAAAACTTTACCAGTTATTTAAACTAGTATTTAGAAGAGTTTCAAGTAATTAAAAATTATTCTATGCAATATAATAATAAGTGTTTGCTTCAAATCTTGAATCTGGTTAATCAGTTAATATGAAAAAATCGCTCAAGTGTGAGTCGGTCTCACCCAACGAGGTTTCCGTACCAATCTCAGTATTGTAGGTCAACGGAAAGTATTGTATAATATATAAAAGTTGATACACGTATGCACTTAATAAATACATGTATTATAGTTTTTATCTATATTATAAATGTAAATTTCCATTTTTCGGATTTTTCGTTTGTCAAATTTTATAATTTAAGGTCAACAGGAAATACCCTATAAGTTATGTTTATGCGACGAATTAACAAACTTATTAATAATGCACTCATTTTGTATGAAATTAATTATAAATATAAGTTTGTGATGATTTTGCTATGAAATATCCTTATTTGTATAGTAAGTTCTCACTTTGTGCCAAATTTCATAACTATAGATCTACGGGAAGTACCCTATAGGTTTCGATTACGTGGCGAATAAGCACAAAATACTGCAATAACATTGCATAAATGCTTGTATCTTTTAATTTCATGTAAAAAATCACATGCTAGCTGCCTAATAGTATATTAATAAAGTTACAATGACGCGTCCGCACTGATAGCAGTAAATTAAAGTCCTGAGATTTGTTTAACGTCGGTCTCGAGAGGCGAAGTTCGGCCCAGCCTAAATAAATACCAAGAGGATCGTTAAGGAGTTAAAAGACTCATAATAAGAAGGAATAAATAAGTTTATTTATAGATAGGTTTTTGCGTTCTTTTTACAGTTTTATTTGAGTTTGTTTCTTTTTTTCGTGGGCAGGGTAGATAGAAACGTAGTGCAAAGACAATCTGTTCCGTAGTGCCCTGTTTTCCACTGCTTGACGCATTACGTTTTGAAAGGCGGAACATAACGCCGCGCTTTGTGAGAGTGAGTAAATAAAAAAAATAAAAAATACAGTAACAGTCAAATGTATATAATCTCAGATAATTTACCAAGAATTGTTAGCATCATCATCGTGGGGGCAATGTCTGACTGTTGTCAGTTCGGTTCGATTCAGAAAATATTCAAATTGTTATCACTTTATTACCCTTTCGTAAAATAAAGCGCGGCATTGAGTTCAGTCACACAATATGGAGTATTTCGAATTCCAGTGAAAAGTGGAGAACGGAGTTTCTTGACACTAGGTTCTCTCGGCCTACCTCCTTCCCGCAGATACATGATCAAGATCCATTATAAAAAAAAGAATGTCAATAAGTGATTGGGATTTAACTATTCATTCTAAATATAAAAGCTTTTAATTAAAATATTTTTTATTAGTAACTAAAAAATTATAGAAATTGTTATTTTTGCTTACAATGAAACAAATTAAAAATATATACGATGTTTTTGAATGTATATAACAAGTAATGACTCAATTCTGTGTATTTTAATGATGGTCATGAGGGATTGTAGACTTAGGAACAGGATTAGAGCTCATTTTGATTGACGACCTATGAATAAATTAGTCTTCGTTATTAATCAATATAGTACGTACAGATTATATCTTAATCCAAATTAATTAAAACATATTATTTATATATATTATAATTGTTAATGTTAAATGTTATTTATTGAAATATTAATTCGGGTTAAATTATTTTTATTTATTGCCTTTCTTCATTTTTATATTATTGTTATATTTTTGACAATAGGTATATAGATACTCTACATATATATATGAATATAAGTTAAAAAAATACACGCTTTTCGTTAATCAAATATTAACTTGAAGATTCTTTTTATTTACAATCTGGGCACCAAGTGCTTAGACATCTTTATATTATCTTTATATTATTAGCCTGTTCCCATTAAGACATTTTTATTCCCCACTTTCCGCCGAATTCTGTGAGGCATTGCAACGCAAAAGGTCTCAATAGCAAAATGAGAAAATAAATAATTATGATCGAAGGGCGAAGCCAGCGAGTTGCTAGTTTGAAAGTAAAACCCTAATCGATGAAGGGTCCGACTTTTCGAAACCGATTCAATATTATTACAGTAAAAAAAAAGTTCAAAAATATAAATCAAAAATATGTAATAGAGATTAATAAAAAGTACAAAAAATATTTTTGTACTCCCATTACGGTCAGCTATTTGAGGTGGAATGCAAAAAGTGCATAAATAGTAATCAACTGGTGATTTACTAGAAATTTTACGAGGGCTAATGGTTCTTCGTCACGAAACCGCTGCCCACATTCCATTGTTAGAAAATCACTCAGTATTTTTTTTTAATTTTTTAAATCCTTTCTCGCTAATGTTATTGTATTATTATATTTTCTTGGTAATTTTATTATATTATTTCTTACTTTAAGTTTGTTGTACATTGCCATGATTAATAAATTGTTAGGCCAGTCGTAGCGCAGGCGCAGAAGTGTGCGACTGTAAACGTGGTGGGTTCGATTCCCATTCGAAAAGTATATTTTCATTTCTCCGTTCCGCCAATGACTAGAAAATTCAGCAGAAAATGGAGAGTGAAAGAATTTTGTTGGAAACGAAATGTCTTACCCAAGCTCTCTCTGCCTACCCTGCTATGTGTGGAATACAATGTGAAAGTAAAGAAAAATTTGTAAAATCCTATAAACAGAGTATTTCCTATGTTTTATTATGGTGTAAAACTAAAATAATTCCGAGGTAAGCATTCTTTAGATAACTCTTATTGCTTATGGGTTGTTAAGTTTCACAATTCATCACATTGTGAATGGAATTTAAGTGAAAAACGGAAAGCTGAGTGTCTTAATGCTAAGTTCTCTTTGGCTTGTTCCAAGTTTCAATCACAATGGAAGGTATGAGAGTAGCATGACAAGGGTCATAAAGTCCACGTAAACAAAGCTACGGGCAGCCCCTAGTTACATATCATTTGGTCGTATAGCATACCTACCCATTTAAATGAGATGAAATTTTGCTATTATTCTTATTATTTACTATTATGTAGAATAATTCGGCGGTAAATGGGGAACAGAGTGTCTTAACACTAGATTCCCTCCCTACCCTGCGGGTGTGGGATACAGCGTGAAGCTGATTTAATTTTTTTTATGGAGGATTAAAATCCATTATTATTTAGTCGCGAATCTGACTACTTATAAAAAAACACATTTTTCCATAAATTTAAAAAAATACAATAGATTTCTAGCAAACTAACGAAGTAATGCGTTGAGAATACATTGGCGTGGTCGATTCAATAACAACAGATAATTGGGTTGCATGCACTTAATCAAAGTACCGGGATTCCAATTAAAGTATTATGCCTGTATTGTTTAAGGAAGGAAACGTATTCGCATCGCAATTGGGTCAACGACAAACTCACAATATTCCTTCTATACAAATAGGTAGGATAGTTATTGTTAGAAATCGGAAGGGGTTAACGTTTTTTTAAAAAACACGATTAAAATACACATTGTCTGTATGTTTCTAAACTATACGTATACAGTAGTATACCGTAATTGCAATAAGTGATATGTCATCTAATAACAATATTTCACACGAGTTTCCTTCCAATAATGGCGGTTGCCTATAAGCAACTGTCCTCGATTGACACAATTACACTGCTTTTATAATCTTTTTCATCAGCATCTACCCTCTTTTACACGAATTTCGTTGTAATGCTACTCTTCCTAGACCGATAAGCCTACAGCTCTGAAATTTTGCATGAACGTTGTGCACGACACAGTGGTCCAGCGAAGTAGTTTGGTGCTCATTGTAATTGTAGTTGTTGAGTAAATGGTCAAAATGTGTCCCATAGAGTTAAGCTGTGGAGCGTTTTGAAATTTACGCACACAGATTGAACTTTGACTTACCTAATCGAGCGCGTTCGGACAAAACAGAAAATTTCGCAAAATTTTGCGCAACATATCTTTATTCAGCTCCACCCGCCCTGTACAATATGTGGCGGATCCTAGTATATACCTATACCTACTATATGGGATGAATGAAGAATATGTTAAGAATGAATACCATTCTTAAACGCCTTAAGAATTTTCATTGTTCAAGATTGGTAAATTATATTTGATAATTTACAAAAAGATATTCTTTTTTCTTGATTCCATATTAATATTAATGATATGTACGCAAAGCTGGTTAACCTTTCGAACCCGTTTGATTTGTGCCTTTCTTACGGAGAGAATCTGAATAGATTTGTCTATGTAGAAACAGAGTAGAAGCGTCTGCGCTCCTTTTACTGGAGCAGCATAGATTTATTTTTGAACGATTTTATTAATTATTTAGTTTGAATAAATAAATCTTTTGTTTAATTGACCTAGGCTTTTATAGAGTAGTTTAAACTATGGTTTCATTTTAAAGTTATGATGAGCAAATCACTCTGAGTATTAGAAATATATTTACAATGGTTCAATGTTTTCGATTCTCACTCGAGGAGATGAAATATTTACTTAAATTTATATTTCCATTTCTTCATATTGCGTGTTGAATGGTGGAACTCAGCATTACGCTTTGCCTCGATACTAGAGCGAAGAAATAAAAATATAAATGTAAATAAATATTTCACTTCCTCGTCACCATTCGAGGAAGTGAATCGAACTCACAACCGGTCGATTTTACAGTCACACTTTGTGCTCCTGCGTCACGACTGGCCTCGATTTCTCTTTTCTAGAAGATTTATTATCATTAACAGATTCATAATATCAAATAATTTTAAACAGGTTGTCATATAAAAATAAATATTATTTCTTATATTCATTTTAACCATCAATCCATTTGTAACATTTCACATAATACCCAAACCGCATAAACGTGTAGCGGTTATCAACGCCCACATCACAAGCGTTAACAGCGCTATATAGAAATAAGCAAAATATTAATTAAAAAAAGCTTTTTAAAAACAAGGCTTCAATATTTTTATAGTGAATTGTAGTTTACAAACCAAATATATATTTTTATCATCTTTAAAATGTTATTTCACATTTGGAAAGAAAACTTAGAAAACTGACCAGGTCGGTTTCCAGGAGGCGCGGGTTCGAGATTTTTATACGTTTTCTAAATAAGTATTAATCAAATATATAATTTCATTGTCATCAGAACTGAAATCCTAATCCAAATTTCTGCTTAATCAGAAACCAGGATGTGAATCAAATTAAGCTTATAAAATTTAACATACACTAACACACATACTAACAAGGCTATTTAAATAAAATTTTGTAATAAAAATAAACAAAAATGTTTTACAATAAGGCAATATCACTTTAATCTGCAACTTCTTGCATCTGGAAATTATCTCTATCTCGCATCTGCAAAATTCATTTTATTTGCAAATTTTAAAGGGAAACACTAATGGGTAAAGTTTAAAATTATTATAAAATTCTTTATTTATTCTGGTCAAAGTTTATAAATGGATTTCTTTATACATAATTCATATTACTTTTGTATATATTACATATGTATCTATATAATTTTTATATTATTTATAAACTTATTTTTTAAACGACAATTAATAAGAACGGTTTTTCGAACGCGTTTTTCTTGAAATATTTGAACATTTTCTATAAGAATATTCACCTAAGTAATATATGAGAATATACGGTATTATCTAATTATATTGTATTATTATTACACCCATTACAAGAGACACATTGGTTTTAAACATTTCAACAGTCTCTACTACGGTATGTACGGTAATAACGACAGTCGTATAGTTAAATGGCACACGTAGCCGACAGCTCAACGTGAAGGTAATCTGCAGATTACCTATTTTGATTGCAGTGAGTGTTGATTTACTGAAATAATCTGTGTTGCGATAGAATTATGGTGTGAAAAATTATATAAATCAATTTTAGAAGAGAGTGGATGATAGATTAATATACAGAAGATGTTCTTCTATGTTTTTCATAATAGATCAAAGCCAGCTTCACGCTGTATCCCGCACACGGCGGGATAATCAATCGCGTTTATAGCCACACTTAGAGCCCCTGTGCCATGACTGGCCTCAGTATATATATATTGTTCATGATACCATATGTAAAAAATAAAATTTGAATAATAAATAATACTTTCTCAATGAAAATAGTATTTTTGTTACATTCTTGACAGTAAAAGTGTAAAGTTACAGTTTCCGCCTTCAGTATATAGATCTATTTATGAAGGTACATTATGACTGACCCACATGAGATCATAAAAATTTTTTTTTTTTATTACTCCACAGATCAGCTCGAGTAGGCAAGACTTCACTCGTAGCAAGATTTCTTGGTACAAAATTCGAAGACAGTTATACTCCCACCATAGAAGACTTCCACCGCAAGCTGTACCGGATCCGAGGAGAAGTATACCAATTGGATCTCCTGGATACTTCTGGCAATCATCCTTTCCCTGCTATGAGAAGATTGTCGTTTCTTACAGGTGAGAATTTAAAATTAAATCAGCTTCACGCTGTATCCCGCACACAGCATGGTAGGCAGAAGGAATCTAGTGTTTAGACACTCTGTTCCCCACTTTCTACTGAATTCTGGAGGCATTGTGTGTTGAATGGCAGAACTCAACGCGGCACTTTGTCTCGATACCAGAGCGAAGAAATACAAATATAAATTTAAGTAAATATTTCATCTCCTCGAGTGGAAATCGAACCCACAACCAGTTGGTTTTACAGTCACACTTTATGCCGCTGCGCCACGACTGGCCTGGTGAGAATTTGCTTAAAAAAATGTATATAGGTACATAGTTTTAATATTGTACACCTATAAAGTAACTTAGAGATTAAGTAGCTAAGCATTTATATTAGCTTTTCACGACCACGTCTACACATTTTTAGAGAAAAGTTAATAACATTTTTAGAAAACTTCCTTTTGCCCCAATTTAAACGTGTTCTTATTAGAATATTCCTCCACGACGGGGGTATCAGAAATAAATGTACACATAAAAACGAGAACTATTCGCGTTACCTATTTACTTTATGTACTAACAAAGTTTGTTCACGTGAGTTCTTAGATAAACATCAAATCAAAAGAATATGAGATATATCAGAGGCTAGTGGCGTGGCGCAGCGGCGCGAAGTGTGACTGTAAAACCGACTGGTTTTGAGTTCGATTCCCACTAGAGAAGATGAAATATTTACTAAAATGTATTTTTCCAGTTCTTCGCTCTGGTGTCGAGATTAAGCGCGGCATTGAATTCTACCACTCAACACGCAATGCCTCCAGAATTCGGCAGAAAGTGGAGAACCCCGCACACAGCAGGGTAGGCAGAGGGAACTTAGTGTTAAGACACTCCTTAACACTAAGTTCCCTCTGCCTACCCTGCTGTGTGCGGGATACAACGTGAAGCTGTTTTTTTTTTCAAAAGAATATTATTTAAAAACAGATCACAAACGTTCTCCAAACATATTCAACTAAATAAACTCCAATATAAAGATATTTTACATTATTTTCGCTATTCATATTTGTAAGAAAACCACTCCTTCTGATTTATGCAAGTTCGGTAAGTCCTTTTTATCCAAGTACATTCAGAATGTGAATTTATAGCCTCAGACCGGATTTGACCTTTTATCTAGTTAGCGGAGATTATGTGGTGTACATTTTTTACATATTTTTTGTAAGGAATTTATGGTTTTCATTGTTGTATATAAAATTCTATTATTTTCTTTTTGTATTTACTTTGGTAAATCAATGAACATTTCTTTTAGTTTCATGTTGTAGGTATCCTGCACATAGCAGAGTAGCCAGAGGGAAATAGGCACCTAATATTAAGCGATTAACATTAGGTTTTTCCGTTCCCATTAAGACACTTCCGTTCCCCACTTTCCGCCAAATTCTAGAGGCATTGGTGTCGAGTGGCGAGATTCCTACGCCGCGCTTTCCTTTGTTACCAGAGTGATGAAATAAAAATATTAAATATTTAAGTTTCTCGAGTGGGAGTTGAACCCACAAGCTTACACACAAATCGATGTGGCCCAAAAACTCTATATATTAGAAATATCGATAGGCTAATATATTTAACGATAGATTTTGATTCTTCTGGGATATTTATTATAAAAGTTAACGTAAAGCTAGAGAATAGTTTATTTTAAGATTCCATCTTCGATCACACTAGATAACAAATTGCAACAATTAATATAAACAGAAATTCAAAATATTATTACACACAGATCTATAACATATGATATTTTTAATAGAATCCAATCTTATAACAGTGCGTTAAGGTTTAGCTTCTACTAGAGCGTAATAAATATGAAACATACTTATTTAGAAAACGTATAAAAATTTGAACGTAGCGGGACTCAAACCCGCGCCTCCTGGAAACCGACCAGACTGGAAAGAGACCTGGTCGGTTTCCAGGAGGCGCGGGTTCGAGTCCCGCTACGTTCAAATTTTTATACGTTTTCTAAATAAGTATTTTTCTTTCTTAAGTGTGGAATAACACTTTAAAAATGTTTAGTTAAAAATATATGAAACATTTTACTTTGCGATATTAACCACACTGACTCGGTAGTACCATAGACACCGCGATTTTCAAATTTAAGCACCGCCGCTTTCAGTACCTTACTGTAATGAGCTTACGCGTCGGATAGTGTGTGACAGGTGGCCGTAGGGAGTCCAAGGGTCCATAAAGGGAGAAGTCTCTACGAGAGTACCACGTCAGCGTTAAGATCTCTTAAGGCAGAATCAGATCTCAATAAAATGGTTATATTTTCATACTGTTACTATTTTAGATAATGTGTTTTTTGTATTATTTCTATTATATTATAGGTATATATATCGCAATCCAATAAAAATATAAAATATAAAATTAATAAAAATATAAAATTTTGCTTACAAAGTATAGTCAAACCTAACAAAGACTTTTTCTTCTAATTACGAGTATAATCGAAAAATGGAAAATGATACTACCACATCAGTAAACTTTGTCCTTTTTTTACATTAAATTTTGTAACGTCATTCGCAGGTTAAATTTAGAAGTCATAGAGTCACTTTGTTGATAACAGGTTGACAAGTTTAGTAAATTTACTATATTTCAACATTTATTAATAATGAATATTAATTTGTGTAGAAATAATATAATAAATAATATATATATTTTTTAATAACTTTGATAAATATAATTATTCTTACATTGAGGCCATCGTGGTGCAGTAGGACACTTTTTATGATCGTAGACGTAGATGATTGTGGCTTCGGTCTACATTCAGGGAAATATTTTTTTTTGTTTCTTCGCTCCAGCAAGACCTAGGGCGGGCTTTCAGTATTATTTTAGATTTAGCGACCCGCTCGCAACTTCGCCCACTTGAACTACTTTCGTGTGCTAAATGAATAACTTTTTCTATTGAAAATTAAAGTCTCAGCCAATTCAATATCAAAATTGTAGCAATTTTAGCGACCTAAATATTTTAAATTGTCATTTTTTATTTTTTAAAGAATTCAAATAAAACAAACACTAAGAGAAATTTGCCAAAAGACAATAGTGAAAGCAGCATTTAAATCGGCTAAGCCGTTTCTGTATTAATATTTGTGTATACCAACGCATAGACAAACATAAAAATCATTATTTTAGTTTCTATTATATTAATAAATGCCTCCCAATAAAATAATCGATTTTCTCATTTATCTTGTATATACAGGCAGTGATAATGAAGCAGCGGAGGACGAAGTGTCTTGACACTAGATTCTCTTTATCTACTTTGTCTTATGGCCTATGGCCTTACCTACTTGATAACATTTAACTAAAAATACGATAAAAAAACTAAAATGCGGTAAACAAAATAAAAATGTACCTTACAAAACACATGCACGTGGGTCTTGGCGAAAAATTTAAAAGTGTTTGCGCTAAGTATGAAAAAAGTGGGCCATTTCGACAAATTCTACAGAGCTTGCAAGCCGTATTTAACCTAAAAGCGGCCCTGTTGAGTTTACACAGACTATTTGTATGTAGAGATTTACTCAAAAATAAAAGTTGGTATTACTGCTACTGCTACATACTTAAATCAGCTTCACGCTTTGTTCTTGTTGTCATTTTATAAATAATAAAATTAAATAAATTAAATTAGCTTCACGCTGTATCCCGCACACAGCAGGGTAGGCAGAGGGAACCTAGTGTTAAGACACTCCGTTCCCCACTTTCTGCCATTTTGGAGGTATTGCGTGTTGAGTGGCAGAACTCAACGCCGCGCTTTGCCTCGGCACCAGAGCGAAGAAATGGAAATATAAATTTAAGTAAATATTTCATCTCCTCGAGTGGGAATCGAACCCACAACCAGTCGGTTTACAGGCACACTTTGTGCCACTGCGCCACGACTGACCCCAATCATTCATTCATTTTATGATCCTTTTTATAAAAGAAATTATTTAGTTGAGATAATGTAACTGACACTCTACAATACATTTAAATGTATTCATTAAGCAATATGATATAATATAAATTATATAAATAATTTATCATACTAAAATAGTATGGTTCATCATACAAGAGTACCATGTTAGTACCAATAGTTAGAATCTTTTATCGTAGTAAGCCTGATCTTACAAGAGTAGATTTCTCTATTTAACGACAATTTTTTTAAAATGTTCAAACTTGCAACTTTACAAGCCACAAAATTAAACGTTCGATTCTCACTCGACGAAATCGAATGAAAATAATATTTTCAGTTTCTCACTTTTGTGACAATACAAAAGCGAAAGTAATAAAAGAAAAAAAGAAAAAATATATATTTTGAAATTACAATAAAACATGGAACTTACATCCAACAACCTAGTGTTAAATGCCTGCCATTTGAAACATAATTAAAAAACTATTCTTTAATATTCTCTAATGCTTCTTTGCGAAGTTATCTGTACCCCATAGATACTTACAATTTATGAGATATTTTTATAATCTTACATAAGTACGACGTTCATTGTATGGGAGATATATTCGAGGTATTCCTCAGGAAAATAAATATAATATTTTTCATAACTTAATTAAATATATATAACAATTTGTGTCATCGAACAGCGATGTTTTATTGTTCATAAATTTAATAAATTTTAGAATAGTATTTAAGATTTATTTTATTTACGTTTTAGAAAATGTATAAAAATTATGCCTTTTGAAAACCGTCTATGAAGCATGGGTATAAGTCCTGTTAAAAAAAAGAAAGTTACTGATATTTTGCTATAAAAATATTCTGTGTAATATTTTATGCGAAAAGAAGAGCAAAGCTACATACTATTATAGAATTAATATTAATAAAAAAAAATGTTAACAATTCTTTTTTCTTACATATTAACATAATTCACAGGCACATAAACATATATTTTACTACAGACGCTTTCTGGAGTACAAATTCTTCATTACATCCATGGGCAAATATTTTTTTTTGTCCAAAGATTTTATCAACATTTTTAAGCTTTTTACGTGTAAAATTATGGGGTGGGCATAATATTTTGAGGTGGGCACGGAACGCCCGACTAATAAATAGCCTCGTTGGTAGAATGACGGCACATCGTGACTATCGTCCTCGAGGGTAACATCTATACGTATATACTATATACAAATATTCTCAGGAGAATTTGAATTTATAGTTATCGCGTGTCGAAATGACACCATTAAATATTGAAAGAAAATAAGCAATTAATTTTATAATTTTTATTTAAAGAAACATGCTATTTTTAAAAAAATTAAAAAAAATCAGTTTCACGCTGTATCCCGCACACAGCAGGGTAGGCAGAGGGAACCTAGTGTTAAGACACTGTTCTTCCCCACTTTCTGCTGAATTCTGGAGGCATTACGTGTTGAGTGGCAGAAATTTTAATTTTTAATTTAAGTAAATATTTCATCTCCTCGAGTGGGGATCGAACCCACAACCAGTTGGTTTTACAGTCACACCTCGTGCCGCTGCGCCTCGACTGGCCGCAATGTGCTATATGCTGCTATTTTTAAATACTAAAAAATAGTCTCTTCTCACATTTAAATGTACTACGGTTAGGGCTTATAACATATATTTATTATAATAATATAAATATATTATTACATACATGTATGTATATAATATACTTTAATTTTATTCTACTAATACTACTAAAAATGTTATTCCTTTTGAAAGAGATTTTTTTGGAAAGATAAATCTTTAATTGCTAAAAATGCGTCCATAAATTTCAATTTTTTAAAAATTCATTTTAAATTCTTTATTCAATTAAATCTTTTTTATTATCAGAGGCCAGTTGTGGCGCAATTTAGATTTCCATTCGAGGAAATGACTAAATATTTAATACTTTCATTTTCTCGCTCTGGTAAAGAACTCCGCCACTCAACACGCAATGCCCCCAAAATTTACCGAAAAGTAGGGAACGGAAGTGTTTTAAGGGAAACGGAGAGTCCTAACGTTAGATTCTCTTTGCCTTCCCTTTTACGTATGAATACAGCGAGGAGCTTCTTTATTTGTAAACAATTTTTATATTTCGACTTAAAAAAAATCTTTTCTAATTCAAAGTTAATGTTAGTGACTTATTTAAATCAGCTTCACGCTGTATCCCGCACACAGCAGGGTAGGCAGAGGGAACCTAGTGTAAGACAGTCCGTTCTCCACTTTCTGCCGAATTCTGGAGGCATTGCGTGTTGAGTGGCAGAACTCAACGCCGCGCTTAACCTCGATACCAGAGCGAAGAAATGGAAATATAAATTTATGTAAATATTTCATCTCCTCGAGTGGGGATCGAACCCACAACCAGTCGGTTTTACAGTCCCACCTCGTGCCGCTGCGCCACCACTGGCCTCAAACTATTATTTAATTAGACTTATTTAGTTAACATTTTAATTATCTACGATAAAAAGTTAAAAAGTACTAGGAACTGACACTGTAGATAGTAGAAAAGGCAACCACGATGGTACCTACTCGTGCAATTCCATTAAAGTAGGATAAGGGGTAACGTGGTTTGAAAATTATTACATTGAAGATGCAGTTAGTAGCCACTTTTTCTTGTTACACCATAATGGGTTTAGTTTCCTCGCTGTTTAACCTTAAGTTGTGTTTGAATAGGAGTGGAAACTTTTTATATATTTACATTTTATGAACCTATGTACTAGTTTTATGGGTTAAATGTGGCTGATGGTGATACGATAGGAAATTTTACTAAAAAAATGTTAGTACTAACATTTTTTACATATTTGTTTGTCGGTTTTTGGTGATAATATCACCCACCATACTTATTAGAAAACTTATTAAAATTTGAACGTAGCGGAAGTTGAACACTCTTCTTCTGAAAGCCATTTAAGCGCTCTGACAATTTAAGTTATAAGTATAATACGTTCTCATGGAGCTACGTCAAAATACTTTATACGGTTGTCACAATTTATTTCTATTTGGTTGTCACCAAGCATTTCTGTAGGGAGGTTTCTATAAATTTTCGCTACTCAACACCCCAAACGTTTTCAGTTGCTAAAGCAATTAATTTAATAAAGTAAATTTATTATTATAAAATAAATTTATTCTGTTCTATATAATCTAGTCGAAAAGTCTTACTATGAAATGTCCTAAAATGATACATGATCTAATTGCCACTATAGATACTAAATCTGATTCACTTTCGATTCGCTTAGAATCAAGTATTAAGCAAGAAAATAGGACAGTGTACGAAAAGTATTATATAAGTATATGACCCTACTTATTGAGTGAAAATAAAGTTTTATGTGATGATATCGTAGCACATAACGTTGGTTCGATTCTCTTCTGGGGGTTCGTCAAAATATTTATCTTAGTAAAGATGTTACTCATATAAGTAGGAATTCATAATGGCATATATGTATGAAATATTATCTTTTCATTTCCCAGCCAGCATTGCAGAAACAGTGATAAATCACTTAATATCCCTGTTAGATAGTTTACGTTGTGTTCGAATGAGTTTTCCTTATGATAATATACATCATCATTTGTGATAGGTAGTAAACCGAACAATATCTATTAGAATATATGGTTAAATTTCTAATAATGTTACGTAAAATATATAATTATATACTACTAAAATTACATCAAGTGATTCTAGTATGTACGTAGTACATATCAATGTTTATTATTTATACGTTTCTTTTTGATTACAATGTGAGCTTTTCTAGAATTTTATTTTAGCTTCACACAATATTCTTCATACAGCAGGATAGGCAAAGGTTAACTGGGAACCTAGTGTTTAAACACTTCGTTGCGATTAAGCTTCCGTTACCCACTTTCCGTCGAATTTAGGAGGCCTCTTTAGTGTATGAACTCAACGCAGCGCCTGTTTAGTAAATGAACTCAACACAGCGCTTTGCCTCTTTACCAGAGTGTCAAAGTTTATTCACTTATATAACAGTTTTACGTAAAATTCTACATAATCCTTACTTGAGGGGCTAAACAGTATTCCAAAATAATGAAAAGACACCATAAAGGATAAGATAAATATGATTATCGTTAGCTCATTGCCAGATAATATGATGAAGCTGGTCTATTTCGAGTTGGGAACGAAGCTTTGTCTCGCTAATTGCCAAGTGTTCTGTTACTTCTATGCTGTAGTGAGAGTATAAAAATAATATTATTATGTTTATCCAAAGTGTAAGAGAAAAATAAAAGAATTTTTTATTAGTATATTCGTATTTTTCGTTGTTTTCTATAAAAATAACAGCTCTGCTCTTTTTATTGAATAACCGATTCCTCTTGTTTCTTAATTTAGCATCAATAAATTTTATACAGCTTCACAAATCAATAAGTAATATTAATTTTGAGGTATATATATTATAACGCAGGCAGGCAGCAATCCGTGTTGATCGGCGTACCTCAACGCCGCATTTTATCTGGACAAAGTGTAGAAATTAAGATAATTTATTTCCCCTGAATATATAACCTAGAACAGACAGACAGCGCTTGCTGTTAGACGTTATCCATCTGTAGTACGATGACCTCAATAGAACTCTTATGTGCAGCATAAAATTTGAGTTGCTCCTTAAAAATAATTAGTACATTCAAAGTTTTCTCTTACACAACTTATTAAGTTTCCTTTGTTTTTCTATTATTTAACATATGATTTTTAGAAAAATCGAAGAATTTGAAGCCGTCTTGGCGAATTTTGAGAGAGATTGTGGATTCGATTCCCAATCGAGGGCATGAATTATAATTTATTAATATGGTATCAAGGCGAAAGCGCGGCGTTGAGTTGCGCAGCTCAACACGCAATGCCTCGAAAAATCGGCAGACAATGCGGAACATAATCGTGACGCTAGGTTCCTCTGCCTACCTGCTGTATGCCGCATACAGCTAGACAATAAAAGTCATCTCTAGCATATTTTTTTTACTTTTTTCACTATTTAATACATATAAACAACAGAACATATAAATTTTAGAAGAAAAAAATAAACGCTTTTATAAAATAATAGCTTCCTGATCGCGGCTTCACCCGCAAAATCATGAAACTATTCGCGTTTTTATATATGTATGTCTGTAGGTATATGTATAACTGTAGGGGCATAACCTTCCATTATGGACCCCACAATGGAAGGTTATATATTTATTTTGTTTTTTTTTTTATTTAATTGTATATTTATCTTGATATGGACTAACAATAAATTAGAGAACGGTCATTAACAATAACCCGATAAATTGAAATAAAATATATTAAAATGGTGTCAATCTTCAGAGATTAACATACAATATCGCTGACGTAGAACATTGTAATGTATCTCATAAGCTATGTCATTTTTGGCGACCTTTGAATGAAATTCCTGATTTTTTAAAATCTATATATGAAATTTCTTTACAATCGGTTCAGCGGTTTGCGGTCACTACAAACATACACACATACAAATCTATCCTCTTTATGTAATATTATATATAACTTAAACAAAATGAACATAAGTTAGAAGGCTTATATATAAATAACCTACATAGATCACTGCTAGCTTTAGAGGCCGTTTACTTTCCTAGCTGACGGAGCATCTGCTCTCAACTTCTCTGCTCTACCTTAGTTCAGTAACAATTTAACTAAATATTATTATGAATTGAACTTTAGTTAAATAATATTATTCTTGTGTGAATTTTAGTGGTTCCTCTGAAATATATTAAACGTCATATTCTATTTTATGTACGATAGTAGCGAGTTGATATCCCAAATGGGAAAACGTATGAAATTACAGGTGTTGTACGACGAAGATAAATTACGTTATTATATTATTATTTTTTTCAGCTTCACGCTGTATTCTATATATAGAAGGGAAGGCAGAGGGTACCTAGTTTTAAGAACACTGTTCCCCAATTCTCGAATTATGTAATATGAATTTTAAGGCATTGTATGTTGAGTGGCCGAACTCAACGCCGCACCGGATCTAAGAAACGAAAATATTCATAAGTAATAATACATTGCCCGAGTGGGAATCGAACTCACAACCACACGCTTGTGCTCTGAGCCACGACTGCTTGCCCTCGGTATATTGTGATAAAATTGTTGTTCACAACGAAAAACAGGAATACTGCAAGGCGAAACATGTATTCATTTTAACTATATAATAAAATATTCATGTTTTGATTTGATGCACCACTTTAGAAAAGTTTACGTAGTACTAACTTAACATAATGGCTGGTTCACATGCGTGATTGTAAGCACGACGGTTGTGAATATTTAACATTTCGTTCGTTTTGGTATCAAAGCAAAGCGTGGCGTTGAGTTCCGCCATTCAACACGTAATGTCTCAAGAATTCGTCGGAAAGTGGGGAACAGAAGTGTCCTAGTGGAGAACGGAGTAACATTAGGTTCACAGATTGCTTCTGCCCACGCTGCTATTTGCGGGAAACAGCATGAAACTAAAATTATATTTTTAAAAGTACGACATAATTTATAACGGTAGTTCAAACAAACTTAAACGTATTCATTGTTGTTTGCATTATTTATAGTTAAATATAAGGCATTCATTTTTTGCTCATTATTTAGAAACTAAAACTAATTTAAGATAAGTAAATGTGCCTCTCAGGGTACTCAAACCTGCAACCATTGTGTCAACTTAAACAGAGAAGTATCGTTGTGATTGCCATAATATTTGTTTTAGTGTTGCCAAAATACATAAATTTACTTACCGCTTACTATCCAATACAGAAAAAAAACAAAACAACAACAATTTTACAAAAATATTTTAATATTCATATTTTGGTACTCACCTTTGATATATATTGAGGCCAGTCGTGGCGCAGGGGCACAAAGTGTGACTGTAAAACCGACTGGTTGTGTGGGAACCCCACTTGAGGATATGAAATATTAACTTAAATTTATATTTCCATTTCTTCGCTCTGGTGTCGAGGCAAAGCGCGGCGTTGAGTTCTGTCACTCAACACGCAATGCCTCCAGAATTCGGCAGAAAGTGGGGAACGAAGTGTCTTAACACTAGGTTCCCTCTGCCTTCCCTGCTGTGTGCGGGATACAGCGTGAAGCTGATTTTATTTCTTTTCATATATACTATCATTAACATAACATCGTGAGCATGATTTTCTAAAGATCGATTTAGTCCTCAGATAACTACCCTATTAGTTTGTAAAGGAGCTTGCGACGCTTTAACACTAAATTATTAAAGCGTCGCAGGTGTAATTTATATTTTAATACGATATTAACGTGAGTGTGAAAAATGAATTTAATTTATAAATAAGTAAATAAGGAGTTATGAGTTTTTTACTATATCCATGTAATGCTTACGTTATGTTGGAGTGAGGTTCCCTTATGGTCATAATATACACTATCATTATTGATAGGTAGTCGTAGAATATACCTATATATTAGAATATATGGTAAGATTTCTAATAACGTTGTGTGTAATATATAAATATTTACCAAATAATTCAATCGAACCCACAACTAGTCGATTTTACAGTCACACTTTGTGCCCCTGCGCCATGACTGGCCTTTCATAAACGAACTTCTCGCATATCTTAGAGACAGTATCTGAATACAATCGCAATGGTAGTGGATTTGATGTCCAGTCGGGGGAAATTTATTTTTTTTCATGTCCACGCTCTTTTAGACAAGATTTGACGTAGAGTTCAAAACGAAATATATCGAATTCGGGCAGAAAGTGACGAACGAAGTACATATAACACTACGTTCCCCTACTATATTTACGATACAGCTGAAGAAAAAGATGAACCTAAAGAAAAAATCTATTTAGAATTAATTTTTGCTGCCAAAAGATTATTTTTACATATAATTTTATCGTCTACTATGAGTTAAAGTGCAGATAATTCATTGTTAATCGACATTACATCACATAAATGTAAGCTAGTCACAACATACTAAAAAATTACAACAATTTTATGTAATATTACTAGAACAAAATAAGCATAAGTTAGAAAGGCTTATATAAATAGTTCACATAGCAAACGTAGAGCTTTAGATGCCGTTTACTTTCATAACTGACTGAGCATCTGCTCTCGACTTGTCTGCTCTACCTTAGTTAAGTAACAATTTAACCGAGTATTATCAAGAATTGAACTTTGGTTAGCTGATATTATTCTTGTGTGGACTTTAGTGGTTTTTCTGTAGTATATTAATCAGCTTCACGCTGTATCCCGGACAGCAGGATAGGCAGAGGGAACCTAGTGTTAAGACACTTCGTTCCCCACTTTCTGCCGAATTCTGGAGGCATTGCGTGTTGAGTGGCAGAACTCTACGCCACGAGTAGCCTCGATACCAGGGTGAAGAAATTGAAATATAAATTTAATTAAATATTTCATCTCCTCAAGTGGGGATCGAACCCACAACCAGTCGGTTTTACAGTCACACTTCGTGCCGGTGCACCACGACTGGCCTCAAAATATATAATGTTATATATTAAACGTCATATTCTATTTTGTTTACGATAGTAGTGGGTTGAAATCCCAAATGGGAAAACGTGTGAATTTGCAGGTGTTATACGATGAAGATAAATTAGGTTATTATACTATTATTATATCTCTATCTCTATATCTTATAAAATAAGAACGATTTTTTTCTCTGTCTGGCCTTTCTACGTTATCTTCTTCTAAACCACCCAACGGATTTTGATGCGGTTTTCACCATTATGTAGAGTATTTCTCAGGGAAGGATTATATATGGTTTATTATATGTATATTTTATTGTAATTTGACGTAAATATGATAAATGTGTATAAAGTACTACCCGTTCAGACACTTTCACGCATGCGCTGCTTTAATGGTAAGTCCTACATGAAAACAATGTACTAGAGTATTATTCCTCTTAAAAAGATCTACAAAAAAGTCAGCGACAGCATATTCGTATCTTCTAAGGATAACATACAGTGAGCATATTTCTGTCTAAAAATAGTAATTTGAATATATTTTTTATTTTGAGGGATGTTTGTCCATAATGGTATCAATCCTTATCCTTTTAAATA
>JAATLQ010034124.1:0-10146 GCA_013421005.1 Heliconius erato x Heliconius himera
AGCAGAAGGATTGACTTCGAATACGACAGGTCGTAGATACTGGGATATTTTGTTCGTATATATATTTTCGTTCTTACTTGCTTTTGACATTCTTAAAAAAAACTTTTAGTTAAATAAATTGATATATTAAAAGACAAACCAAGGAATAATTGGTTTTATTTAACTAAAAATATTTGCTAGACATTTGAAATAATGAGAATGCCAACATTGACAGATTTCTTTTCTTAAATTATATGACACCCTGCTATGTGCACATATACAGTGCGAAACTAAAATAAAAACATTTAAATAGCTGAGTCTTTTCTGCTCCTTTCTTTTCTCTGCTCTTGCTTCTTCGGCCAGTCGTAGCGCAAACACAAACTTTGACTGAAACAAGACGGGCTATGGTGGGTTCGATTCCCACTTTCACGAAGTGGAATATTTATTTTACTTTACATTTCCATTTCTTCACTCTGGTGTCGAGGCAAAGCGCGGCGTAGAGTCCTAAATTCGGCGATAAGTGGAGAACGGAGTGCCTTAACACGAGGTACCCTATGCCTACCCTGCTGTGTGCAGGATACAGCGTGAAACTGATTTAAATAGCAAAAGAAGTCTTTTCTTCTTTCCATAAAACCATAAAAGTAAAAGACCCTTCAAAAATCATCACAGAGCTTATACTTTTGTCTAAAATTTTATTTGAGTAATAAATTTTCATTCAATTGTAGAATTTAGTAACTTCATCATATAAATATGAATCAAGGAGTTACTGAATTCTAACTATAACGTGTAAAAAAAATAAAATCGCTGGTAAAGGGCAAACACCCTCTTTTGTATAGTCGATATTTATTAGTAACGAAACCGCGCTCGACGCGATCGCGTGGATACGGTGCGTTATTTCTCAAAATACGAAATCTTTTAACGAAAACTAAATATATGTTGAAACTTTAAATAATTTAATGTAATAATGTAAATATTAAGTTTTAAATGCATTTTTTATCTGTGTAATTTGTTAATTATTGCGGCTGGCTTGTAATAACTAAATAATTTTTAAAATATGATTTTAATATAAGTAATTAATTGAACAGGAAAACTGAAAAGTTAAAAATCATATTAGCGTAAGTATAAAAATTAATAAAGTATAAAAGAAAATAAATTAGAAATACGCAAAATTTCATAACAAGATAATAACATCAGAATTTTTTTATGATTGCTTAGGAAAAAAGAAACGAAAAGTATAGAATTCAAACTTAACTGACAAAAAGGTCCCATTTTTATTTCTTTTATATAAATAGTAATCCTTTTCATAAATAAACAGCCTATTGTAATTGCATAGTATCGTCAATATATGTAGGTTCCTTCTTCCTAGTTCAGAATGGCTCATAATATCTTCATAATGACTTCAAAATTACTCTCTTACTCTGAATTCATTTATCTCTTGCTTTTTTGGGGTTCCGCACCTCCGTAGGAAAAAATGGAACCCTTATAAGATCACCTTGTTGTCCGTTCGTATGTCAGAAAATATCATTTTTCTTAAGATTGCGTGGAGATATCAAGCTGATATTAATATCAAATATTCATATTTTCAGTCTTTTGGAACAAAAAAAAATAGAAATACTAGTGTTTATACATAGTCTTTGCCAAACTGACTGACTAAGTGACTGACTAACTGAAACAAATATTCTCTTATCTAACTACGAGCAAGAGCAGCATTATTTTCGACTTAATTATATAATTGCATTATGTTATTGCAAAAAGCAGAAATGAGAATAAAATCCAATCGATTAGAACACAAAAAATTCAAAGAGCAAACATCGCATTATAATTTGCGTCAAGAGAACATCAATGATAACTGTTTACTGTCTTGTTAATTTATATGGTAACTAAACCTGATCGATATCTACTTATATATTCTGAACGAATGCACTATTATTGTACTAATTAAATTGTGCCAGTACTAGTTCCGGACTTTGTATGTATATAGAAGTCATGTTTTTTTGTCTTCGCATTGACTCTACGACGTGGTTTTGAGTTCAAATCTTAGAAAAATCTAATTTAATCGCAACTTATAGTTTGGTTGTGGTATTTATTTCTAGGTTGTATGAAATTATATATAAAATAATAATCTGTGAACATTAACGATGTAGCTTCCCAGGTTACCTCTGACTACTCTGATGTGTTCGGGATACAGCATGTAGAACATTTTAAATGTAAATATTAAACAGTTTTAACTTTTCCGAGACATTCTTATAACATAAAATGTCGCTATATCGTTTCGGATGTATCTCTATCCAGTTATATAACCTTTCATTACATATTTAAACTAAACAGTTAAAATGATTAACAAATTGAATAAGTATCTAAGTTCTATAAGTAGTATTAACATGTAGACCTAGGCTACTTATCATGAAAACGCTAATAATTTTAATATTTAATCTTTTAAATTTAGTATCACGTATGATATAAAAAATGTTGAAAATTAATGTGTAAAAAGATAAAGCTATAATTACTACAAATATAAGAAATAGTAATAATAACTACAAAATATAATAAAAAAAGATAAATAAATAAGAAAATAATGTAAGCAAAATGAACGGCAACACACCAGACGAAGTAAACACACCAGAACAAGAAACCACATGTCCGATATGGAAGAGGTTGGGTTGCGTACGCGCAGCACGCTTTTGCAGGCGACGATTAAGAAGAGTAGCGCCGGAAAGCAAAGCCAGGTAACTCTTTGTATTAATTATTCTCAATAATATTTGTTTATGCAAAAATTTTTTTTGTGTTGGCAGAGGAAAAATAGTGTTGAGACATTTCCAAAGATTCGCGAGGTTGTATATTGAGTGTCGGAGTAGAGCTTAAAAAGCTTGAAACTTGAACTGTTGACTAAATCCGCAACTATCGCATACATTTAGTAACGCACTAACAGCGACAAATATCATTATGATTTCATTATATAGTTTTAGATACAAAAAATACATTACGATAAAAGAAATTTCGCCATACACCCTAAATTAAAAATGTCCTCGAGTTCTATAGGTGGTGTAATATTAAAATTTATTACCAAAATCAAGATAAATGCTACCTCGAAATACGCCACTAAAATTTTATGACTGCTAATTTTAGCCTTCACTCCTCCAGTATACAAGTGACACAAGTTTACGTCATAGTGACGACATTGGTTGTGGGTTCAAGTTCTATTCAGGGCAATATTTACACAGAAGTACTTATAACTAACAGTGTGAGGCGTAAGATAGTAAGACAATGTGTGACTATGACCAAGATAGTTATATGTTCGATTGAAAATAGAAGAATAGATTACTTTCGTTCTCCGGCTCTGGTATCTAAAATGTGGCGTTGAGTTTCGCCATACAACATACAAATTCTAGTATTCTGGCAAAACCTCAAGACTTCTCTTGATTCTCTTTGCCTACTCTGCTATACATATAATATGAGACGTAGAACATGAAGCTAAAAAAAAACAAAAAATATGCGAAATAAAGCTAGAAAATAATTCATACATTTCTATTAACTCCAAAAAGTTGCATGAAAGAACTGAAGAAGTCCAAAACTGTATCAGCTATTTATAGACTCATTCATATTAATGGCTCAATAGGGGAAATAACGCTTACTATAGGCGTATACATATTTTATAGTTCCATTCTACTTTTCATGAAAGGCAGTCGAAAGCATCAAAAATTTATTAATCTTCTACCCGATTTGTAATAAAATATTATTACCAATATTTATTTTAATATATATATATATTTTGCAATGTCGAGGCAAAGCGTGGCGTTGAGTTCCGCCACTCAAACGCAATGCCTCCAAAATTCAGCGAAATGGGAAGCGGAGTGACTTAACACTAGACTGCGGCTGTTTATGTTGTTGTGTGCGGGATACAGCGTAAAAGAGGAATCAGATTCACCAGCACCAGCAGAGTGAAGCCATTTATTCTCATATTATTACCTGTTTTTAGTAATTCAAAAGATCATCCTGTACTAATATAAGTAAGAATGCTAGATGCAATTTTCGACAATTATTTTCTACAAACTTAAAATATGTGACAAACATTTTATACGCAGGTTGCGTATAGCAATTTCTATTTAAGAACGGGGGAGGAGTTGCAAGTAAAAGCTCCAAAGAGGTCATAGAGAAGAAACCTGGGAACCTAGGTTAAGACAGTCCGTTCCCATTAAAGCACTTTCCGCCGAATTCTGGAGACTGCGTGTTAAGTGGCGAAATTTTATGAGTCACCTTTTATTTAATCGAGATGACATGTTGAGAACATTATTATCGAGACATTTTTTTTATTGCTGACAATATTAATGCACGCATGTAGAGTAAGTACATACATACTGGCTTTAAAATATTAAAAAACAATATAGCAAATTAAAGCAAATAAACAGATAAAACATAAATTAAAAACAAAAAAAATAATTGAAAACTATATATTTTTTTCTTGTAATAAAGCACAATGCGTAATAAAAGAAACTTTAGTTCTAAAAACTAAGGTCCCCCGTGACATTTACCTACTACGTACGGCGCTGGAAGTGTATAAATAATGTGGTCACGCCATTTCTTATTGCGTGATGGTTTTTATATTGTTCATATATTCGTATACATGTAAAATACTATTTTCCTTTTATGATATACTATACTATACTATACTATTTTCAAAACTTACCTTGCATTTATTTATTAATTTTTATTCACACAACACTCTGTATCACATTATTATGTCTCTTTCTTCGCTGTTTGGCAGACATCTACGTCCATTATTTGGCTGAAAGAATCTTCTTTTAGCTAATTGCTTACATGTTTCATGTGCAAAATATATATATATATTTATTTATATTTTTTAACAACTTAAAAAACTGATATTTTAGAATAAACAGTCTTGTCATTTATTGTTTTTTTATTTATTTTTAAATTATATATATATTTATTAGATGTTACATAATAGTAGATATATGTTACATAGATATATAATTATAAATAAAAACTACATTCCGGTAGTACTTAAAGCGCTAACGATTTCAGCCCTCAAAATCAACATAAGCAACCCCACAATAACTTGTCACCATTACTAAATTACTATCCCTCATGTGTGTCGCCAGCAAAAAAAATTTTTTTTTTAAATTATTTTTTTAAAAATAATATAAGTTTGTTTATTTTGTATATATTTTTTTATTTGTATATTACAGCCATATTTTATTTTATTTAAAATAAATAAATGAAAATATATATTAAACTCTTTTTCGGAGCAATAAATTATTTTAATTTGTTAGCTCTGATAACAAGACAAAGAGGAGTTTTGAATTGCGTCACTCGATATCTCGAAAATTGGGCGGAAAGTGGAGAACGGAGTGTCTTAAAACTAGATTCCTTCAGCTTCTTACCCTTTTATGTACGGGATACAGCGTGAAATTATATAAATATAATTAAAATATTGCTTTTCTATGACAAAATATGATATACTTGGTTTTTAAATGCAACCATTAACATGACAACTATTACGTCACACGTGTAATCTACCGCAAATCAACTGCACTACAAAATTATGAAAAATAAATTATAAAAAATCCTGCAACATGTATAGTATAAATGCTAGTAATGTCTATTAAAATATAATAAAAAAAAACTATAAAAAAATTTTTTTTGGTGACAGTACCTTGACCATGGTTGATGTTAATGTTTATTCTTTCACCATCCATTATAATGACAGTATGAAAATGGCTCTGCTTGCCTACGGACATATTGTGTTTATCGTTTTAGATTTTAAATAAAAAAAAGTAAGCGCAAGTTTACTTATTTATATATATATTTACTTTATAAAAGTAATTATTTAATATAAATCAGAGTATTTAATGCTCATTTAAAAAAGTAAGATGCAGACAGATGCCGACTTCCTGACAAAGATGGAAAGTCAAAACCTCTTGACTAACACACTGCTCAGGATGCTTGGGATCGAGCACAATCAGCCATCATCGTTATTACCACTATATAAACTATAAACTTGAAATTGTGGAGGGGTAGAAGCTCATATATAAACTGGCACGTGGCCGGGATAAAGCGACGCAAGATACCGCAAAATGTCTTTGTGTCAGAGATTCCTAGGGCTCGCTGCTCTGCAGTCATGCCTCTGTGAGGGAGCGATGGAGAAGCTACTTCCAGAAGCTACTGAATACACAGCACCCGTGCAGTATCCCTCACGATCCACCTCCTAACCTCGAACCCTGGCATTACATACGCCGGAATTAATGCCAGGAGGAAGAAATTTATAAATAATATAAAAGTTTATTTTTTCAGATTATACAACTAACAACAACATGACATTGAAGTTAATTTAAGAAATTTTCATTAAACAGTAATTTAAAGCAATAAAAATATATAACTCACGTAACTATTCCTATTAACTCAATTTTATAAATGGTAAATTGTGTTTTGGTAGCGATAATAATCAGAAAAATTAGGCCATTATTTTGGGTCCACGTAATGTGTTATAATTTGACCTAATTAAAAAAAAAGAATATTTAAAATGGAATTTGTTTTTTTTTATATAAAATGAAATTAATATAGAATCTGAAAGAAAAATCTTTTTATATTTATGGAGAACTTTCTTTAACTTTTAAATCGTGCGATGCACATTTTATTTGAGTAAAGACGAAAAGCTTACTTTTCGTAGAATACCTATATCCTACACGATCGGAACCATGATAAGAACACTAGTGTCTAATATTTGAATTTTAGTAGTACAGTTTATAGGCGCACCAGTCGTAAAAAAATATAATGACTTAATTTTCCTGGGATATGACTTTATTTTGTTTGACATTAAAGATTAAAATATTACGACAAAAATAACTAGAAACAAAGAAAACTTTAAATTTCATTGATATTGGAACCAATGTCACTGGAAAATTCATTATTATTTCCAATATCTATATAAAAATTATGTCTAAGATAGTGTTCAACAAGAACCGCCGGAAGTCAAGTATTAATTTAATGAACTTTCGTCGTTTCCATTTTTTGGACAGGTAAGTATATGTTATATTGTGTAATAAGATATTTTTGAATTATCTATTTTATAATATTAAAAAGTTAAAACACTAAGAAGTAATAATCATAATAGCATTGCATTGTATTTGATTTTACATTAAGTTGTGGCTTAAATTGAAACAAACAATATTAAAATTTTGGTAACAGTTTTTTATTTTACTTTGATGACAAAAAAAAAGAAAGATAGTTAATAGAGACGATTCCAAGAGTTTACATCAGGTTAAACCGAATCCACAACTTTCATTGAGATATTTTAACAACGATGTCGCGATGCCGTTTTACACAAAATATTAGCAGTTATTGTGCTGTGGACCCCATCAGCACTCGGGAAAGTGATTATATTTATGTTATATTCATTTTACCTCGTCTCTATTAAAAAGAAAAGTAGAGAAGTCTTAACATTAGGTTCCCTCTGCCTGTCCTTCTTTCTATGCAGACAAAAGTGAAAAGCTGTATTAAATTATTATACCTAAATATATATTTTAATATGTTAAATATCTACTGTACATATATAAATTGTTACATGGGGTTGACGCAATTTCCCTAAACGACGAAAATTCTGAAATTTGCATTACCATTTTAAAAAATTCTTGGAAAGTCACGAAAGGGAAAATGTCTGCATGTTCTAGTAGAGTTCCATTTTGTATTATAATATATTCGTATATGTACATATATTTGTAATAATAATCTTCACCTCGCACGTCATGTGCACATTAATGGGAAATGCTTCCTGTATAAAATTCTGCTTAATTCTACTTTTTATAAATTATAAGAACTTATATGTTTTAGGTAGTTTGAGGAAAACTACTTTTCACTGTAATCTTCACTCATCATGCAATTCTTATTGCATTGCACGTTGAGTGGCGGAACTCAACGCCGCGTTTTGCCTCGATACCAGAGCGAAGAAATGAAAATATTATTTTAAATAAATATTTTATTTCCTCAAGTGGGGATCGAACCTACAGCCAGCCGTTTACAGCCACACTTTGTGCCTATGCCCCACGACTGGCCTCTGATCTATCCTATCCTACGTATCCAGAAAACAATTACAAACTTAATTATTTCATTTCCAGAAGCCGTGACTCTCGTCGTCGTATTAACAGACCACCCTCAGCTATATACAGCACTATAAGTGAGCGCGTACGCACTAACACACCGTCTGCCCTACAATGCGCGTTGTTCTGCGGTGGTTCTCGGTGCCAATACGAATTACCGCAAAAATGTGGTACTGCTATACAGGGATTGTATTCTGATTGGTAAGAGAAATATTTACTAAGAAAACAAATAAAATTTTTAACGTAGCGGGATTTGAACCCGCGCCGCTTTCGAAACCTTCCAAGCGCTCTGACCGACTAAGCCATACTTTCTCATCGAGTTACGTCGAAACTTTTACACGCTTGTTACAACTTATTTGTGTTGTTAGCAAGAAAGTTAAAATTTTTGTGTAGTGTTAAGATCCCTTCACCACTCTCCGCTCCCCACTTTCCCATGAATTCTGGAGGCATTTCTTGTTGAGTGGCGGAGCTTAACCGCAAATTCTCTCTGTGTTGAAATAAAATATATCATGTGTATACTACCCTTGGTTGTTTCTATTTGATCACGCAGCAGGAAAACGCTAGTTTCGTTAAATAAAGGCGCAACGTGAGATTGTCACCGCGATTGTTATGGGTTCAAGTGGAAAGTGAGGAACGAAGTATCGTATAAGTATCTAACAATAGGTTCCCTCAGCCTACTTTGGTATAAGTGGGCTGTGTTTTCATTTTCGTTTTTCGAATGAGCGGTATACTGTGTGCCCTAACAACCTCTACAGCGTCACCTTACTTTGGGAGACCGAGCACGACGCTTATCTATTTATTGCTATATTAATAGCTTATATAAAATTATACAATACTCTCTTCATATAGGACACTATTTCAAGTTATCCGACGTCGTGTGCCCACTAATTTATTTAAATAGTCAGTCAATCAATCAGTGGGTAAACTAAGCGGTTAGTCAAACAATCAATCTATTAGTCAATCAGTGAACTACTAAAACCCTGTTTTCTTTTATTATATATAAGCAAAAGCTTAAGAAAAATATCGTCGTGAATAAAAACGTGAGAGCTTACGTGACCACCTTTGTGCCCCTTGTTCATTATTTCATCATAATGTTGTTCATTATTTCATACAACAAGTCACTAAAATATAATGTAATGAGGTACAAGCACACGCTAACATGCATACGTTTTGTTTTTGTTCTATACAAATAAACTACTACATATTAAGAACTACTTAATTATATGGTTTTTTTAAGTCTTTATAACTATGTATAGAAGATGTGTTGTCTAAACTATAAAAAATTGTATTTAGCAACATCATGATGACTCGATTATATTACGATTTTTCTATTATTTACGAAATTTAATACTTAAAGACTGGTTTTAGAATCCACTAAGCGCTTTAAAAATCATACAATTACTAATTATTTATTATTACACATTTTTTTGAGGCCAGTCGTGGCGCAGGTGCCTGCGTGAAAGTCCAAAGTGTGACTATAAAATCGACTGATTGTGGGTTCGATCCCCACTCCACGAGAATATGTAATATTTATTTACTTTTATATTTTCATTTCTTCACTCTGGTGTCGAGGCAAGGCACGGCGTTAAGTTCACCACTCAACACGCAATGCCTCTATTCGGCGAATTCAACGGAAAGTGGGTAACGATGTGTCTTAACATTTACTAGGTTGCCTACCTTGCTGTGTGTATTTACACATTATTTTTCAGTTACTCCCTGTATTCCACATATAGCAGAGTAACCAGGAGAAATACGTTCCCCACTTCAATCCTCGCTTCGCCGGATCCTCCTCTCTCTCCAACTCCTTGGAAACAAACCAACCCAAAATACATAAAAAAATATGTATTCTAAAGTTTTTATCGTTTTATACTTGTAAACCTAATCGTCATTCAACATGAACTGAATGACAATGAAGTTACAATTAAGAAGCGATAAAAACTTTAGAATACATTACAAAAACATAAAATTTTTGTTTTTAAATAATATATTATGTTCCTTCAAACGGATGTATCTATTATTTTGAATATTATGAAATGATTGTAACATCTAAGTCTAC
>JAATLQ010034124.1:10246-21091 GCA_013421005.1 Heliconius erato x Heliconius himera
TATATATATATATATATATATATATATATATATATATATATATATATATATATATATATATATAAATATTTAATATATTATTTCTTTTTTATTTTATATGTCATATTCTTATAATTTTATAAGAATAATATTTGCGAAGTACAGTATCGTATCTAAAATGTTAAATCATATCAAAATTAAAAAAACGTTACAAATTGTATTATTTATTTTTCATATAGTTGGGGTATCCGCACCGTAATCAACCTGCAGATGCCTGGAGAGCACGCAAGTTGTGGACCACCACTCACCAAGTCCGGTTTCACATATGATCCAGCTATATTCATGGCTAACGACAGTATGTTCTAATTGATGCATAGATTTATTGTATTTACTTTAATTGAGGTCATCCTAGTGCAACGGAACAGCGTTTGATTGGCAAGGCGAGGGTTGTAGGTTCGATCGCGATGCGAGTATTTTTTTTAACTTCAATCTGATACAACAAAGTGTGGCGTAGAGTTCAGTCACTCAACTAGAAGTGTTGGTTACAGTTGGTAATCTTAGTCTTAGTCATGTACAGTAAGAAGTTATCCCAATGGACCATGATGGCCTCATATGGCTAGAAATGTAACTTTTTTTTATTAATCTCTTATTTAACCTTAGAATCTAGATAAAATGCTTTTAGAATTCCGTACTTTAAAAAGGAACCCTAATAGGACCACTTCATTCAGATTTGCGGTCGCATAGACCCCCGAAATCATGCTTTTGAATCAACGCAAAAGTTTTTTTTTTTTATTTTCTTTAATCTGTCAGATCGCCTTTTTAATATCTTTTATTTTGCAATGTTCCAGTATACTACTACAATTTTGGGTGGCCTGACTACGGAGAAGCAACGCTGAGCGGGCTTTTAAACATGGCGAAAGTATTATCATTTGCTTTACAAGAAGGCCGGGTGGCGATACACTGTCATGCAGGTAAATATGGAATCTACACTAATATTATAAAGATGGTAAATATGGAATCTATAATAATATTATAAAGATGTAAGCTTGTTTGGTTAAATGCGCTACTCTCAGGAACTACTGGTTTGAACTTTTTTTTGTGTTGGATAGTCAGTTTATAAAGTCTTCTTAATCCTTTATTGCTGAGAATTTAAATTATCTAAACTAAATAAAAATAAATAAACAATTTAACTTACATAAATACGTCTAAATCTACTCTAGTTATCTATCAGTCATTTGACACATTGACCCTTTCCGCTTTTTTTAATCCTCTCTATTATAGACGTCGGGACCTATAAGTAATTCTTCAATCAATAAAATATTTACCAGGAACCCCGCATAATTTAAAGAGGTCCCGACTGTTAATCCTAATAAACTATTGGGCTTGTTTATTTTCTTTTTAGTTTTTTGCAGTCGGAGTTTTTGTTTTTATAAATATTTTTTTATTTTCATATAGGTATAGGATATTAATTTTAATTGCGATTTTATTATTATGAAATTTTTTACTTAATCATAAGTAGCATTGTTTTTGTAGTTCCCACTGTCGTGAGAGCTATTTAATGAAAGAATCAAACATTTAAAGTAAAACTGTTCAAGTGCAACACGGACTCGCCCACCGACTGTTCCGTATCAATTCCAATAATCTACAATCCTGAACAGGATGTACAAATAATAAAAAAATAAAAAATAAATCACCTTCACGCTGTATCCCGCATACAGCAGGGTATGCAGACCTAGTATTAAGGCATTTTATTCCCCACGTTCGCGTTTTGCGTATTGAGTGCCGGAACTCAATGTCAAATTACGTGGAAAATAAAATTGACAAATATGAATTTACGGGTGTATGCATTCAATTTGTATGAAATGAACTTCAAGTATAATTATTTCTTTCTGCACATATCTATAAATTTTTATTTTCCTTTATTTGTATTGTAAGTTCTCACTTCTTGCTAAATTTCGTAATTGTAATTCCACGAGAATAATATATGTCATCAAAAACATCCTGTAATTTTTTACAAAATATTACAAAATATTTTACGTTTTAAGCAAATAGATTGACTTCGACATCGCATGAAAACACAACCTATCGAAAGACATAATAGACATCATATTGGGAAGGACTCTGATGAGGAATTCGGTAGCTGGCCCGTCGTGCTGTGTAGTGTGATCAAATCATGCGATGTCCAAGTCGATCTATTTGTTTAAAACGTAAAATATTTTTAATATTGGCATGATAATAACTTATGTAATAACTTAAGACAGAAGGTCCTTTAAGTAGAGACTAAATAGATTAACCGACTTGGTATTACATGGATCTCACAACTTTTTACGGTAGAAAGACTGAGCTGCGAGACTTGGGTTTTTTTACAGGATGTTTTTGATGACATCTCACTTCTTTTTATAGCGTTCTACTTTTTGATACCTATCTACACTTATTTTCTATTATACAGTAATAATGATTCATTAACTGCAAATGTAACCTTGTAATCCTATACATTTATATGGGATTACAAAATTATTCATGCAGTTGGTGTATTAGGAAAACTGGACCGAAATTACAAAATATTTAAGTTTTCCCATGATTAAGACACTAAACTCTATTTGTATTCTAAATTTGAAACTTCTATGTCTGCTAGAAGTGCCTTGGACTTTTGATGATCGGTGAGTCAGTCAGTGAGTGACAAAATTTAGAAACTTTAACAAGTTTTCATTCTTAAACTACTGGTTCAAATTGACTGAAATTTTAAATATACCGTGTTTATATAATGCCTGATTAGTTACTGAAAATTCAGGTTTCTTGTTTTATCCACAACGAAATTATAAAGGGTCGAAAATGGCCTGAATTGCTTCGAGAAAAAGATGGTACGGCCGTGCCGCTTTTTTTTGCTTGACTTGGCGGGGGCACTGCCGTGCCCCCAGATTTCGTATATTTTGATTGCGTTGACTTGGAAGCTTATTTTTTCTGTTTCAAAGAACGGTATATATATATACTTGTCTATATATATATATATATATATATATATATATATATATATATATATATATATATACTTGTCTATATATATAAAAGGACATGTACCTGACTGACTGAGGTAAGACGCACGCACAGCCGTAACCGCTGATGGTGGAAACGTGAAATTTAGACAGATGTTTATTGTCGTAATCTGGACATCCACTAAGAAGGGATTTTGAAAAATTTGGCGCGCGTCCTCTAGTATATTATATATTAATTTCAGCTATACCTCCACATAATCTTAAGATTTATCTTAAGATAGTCTTGACACACGGACAGGCAGACATACAGACGAAGTAACAGAAGAGCAAAAGAATAAGGTGCCAATTTTTTTATTAAATATAGAGTAGCCCTAAAAACTAACTTATAAAACTTAATTATATCATAATACGAAATATATAAGACATAATATATACTGGAAGATATCTTTTGATAAAAGTGACTGTATTAAGGTATCGTTAATATTAATTTATGATAATGAGTTAAATAAATACATATCTACATATAAACGCTGCGTTGAGGTGAATACAATTATATTGTAGATTGTCGTTACATCGAACTGAACGATGCTATCGTTACTTTTAATTGTATTTTGTTTTTTAATTAAAATAGTATTTGGATTAGTTCTTCTACTATCTTTAGTAATATTGGGATTTCGGTTATGCGTTCATCCTATCAAAGGGGTGTGCAAGTGCAAAACGAGATTGGACGGTAAAGTGGTCCTTATAACTGGAGGAAATTCAGGTATTGGATTTGAAACTGCCAAAGATTTAGCCAAGAGAGGTGCTAGAATCATAATCGCTAGTCGAGATGATAAAAAGTCAGAAGAAGCCGTTGAAGAAATTAAAGCCATTACTGGCAATAAAAATATTGAGTATCGTCATCTAAATTTGGCACGCAAAGAGAATATTAAAGAATTCGCTGAGAAATTTAACAAAGACTATGATCGTTTGGACATTTTAGTTAATAACGCAGGCATGGCCCGTGGGAAGGTAAATAATAATGGCGTAGATATAATAATGCAAATTAATTACATAGGACCGTTCATGCTCACTCAGTTGTTACTTGACAAACTTAAAACCTCGAAGCCGAGTAGAATAGTCATTGTTTCTTCTTACGCTCATGCGTATGCAAAATTTAAAGTAGAAGATCTCACGATCTGTAAAATCGAGACTACTTGGGTTAGATATTCAAATACGAAACTCTGTGGTATTCTGTGGACAAGAGAGTTGGCCAAACGGTTACCAGAAGGTGTTACTGCAAATGTGATGCACCCAGGCTTAGTTAAAACTAATATTTTCAACAAACTAAAACCTTGGGTAAAATGGTTTATAATGCTGGTAATATACGTTTACAACTATAAAACGCCAATTGAAGGAGCTCAAACCGTAATACATCTATGTGTGTCACCGAAATTAGAAAATGTAAGCGGGGAATACTATGTGGACTGCAAGAAACACGACCCCGCCGAAATAGCACAAGATGACAAATTTGCAAGAGAGCTATGGGACAAAACAATGAATTTGATACAAAACTAGTTTTGTTTCTAAATATTACTTTTAATCTCTATAAATATAAGTTAACTTTATATCAAACTTCTAATTATTTAAATAAGTATTTTATGTTCGATCTCCTTTTAGGCTTAGTCGGACATATCAATTGTCAGCGTAGTAAGTGAAGTTAATTTGTTATAATAAATGTTTTCAGACATTGAGATAATATTTTATTATATTCCCAATTATGTATCACCAGCAACTTTACTGGGTAACTTGGAACCTGGTGAAACGTGCAGCCTCCATACTACTTATGGAAATGTATAGTACGGAAATGTTTCTTTTTGAGAATAAATTCTTTAAATATAACTCTATTATAGTAACTCTATGCTAGATGAGGCAGTAGGGCCACAAGTGTGTGACTTGTAAACGCGACTTGTTATGGGTTCGATCCTCACTCGAGGAAATGAAATACTTATTTGAATTTATATTTTCATTCCTGCGCTGTGGAGCGTTGAGCTCCGCCACTCAACACGCAATGCCTGCAGAATTCGGCGGAAAATGGGAACGGAGTGTCCTAGCACTAGGTAACACTCTCTGTGTGCGGGATACAGTGTAAAGCTGATTTACACTGTGTATATATATATATATATATATATATATATATAAGTTATAAGTTGATTATATATATATGTATATATATATATATATATATAATCAACTTATAGTTGATTGTTTTTATTATAATCACTTTAATATATACATTACATAAATAACGCATTATTGTAAGTTCAGATTTTAACCTCTTAGGTTATTCCTTCGTAATTAATTAGTTCATAGAAAATTAAAAATTAATGAAATTAAAACAGCAACACAAATAATATTATTGATGAGATCAATAAAGTCCATCTTTATTGATGATGGTTTGATATTTTAGAGCGGGCACAGAGGAAATATAAATAGTAAATTATATGTATCTATTTTATCTTATTAAGCAGGGAACACCTGCGCGCCTTACTACGCCACCAACTAAAATAACATTTAAGGAAATACATTAAACAAATATTCAATTCATTGATTTTGAGTCATTCATGTATTGATTTTGTTAATTTCGAAAAAAAATTTGGTCGTACCAACTCAGAAATTTTCATGGGCTCATGCACAATAACTTTGCTTAAGATCATCACATGATGAAATGCATAATTTACGATTCTATAAAGAACATACAGACAAAATATATAATTATGACTGCCGCTGCAGACTGCGGCTGCTATAATTTTTATCTGTTTTAATATTTGTGACAATATATTTTAGTTATATTATAATAAATTAAAAATAAATGAATAATTAAACTGATATATTAAAAAGAACGTTTATGGTGAACATGTAGATTGTATAATTTATTAACTCAATTCATGAATATTAAAGGGCACTATCAGGTCCAAAGTCATTGCCTTCCTTGATACTTGAATTTTACGATATAATACCTAGTATAGCTATTTATTATTAGTATATTACAGTAATGTACCTGACAACCTATGTATTACTGGTAGCTTTATCCATGTTAGACAATATTTTTTTTAGCTTCACGCTGTATCCCGCACACAGCAGGGTAGGCAGAGGGAAGTCCCTCTGCTTTTCCTTGCTCGTGACTTTGATTTTCCATAATAATTTGAAACAATTGAAGTGATGTTACGTTAGTGTTCACTTTATTGTAGATTTTCACGTGGCGAGTTATTATTTTGTTACCCAATTACTATTCAATTTTTTTATCGATTGCTTCATGCCACTCAACACACAATGTCTCGAAAATTGGGCGGAGCATTGGGACCGGAGCGTCTTAACACTAAGTTTCCTCTGTCTCTTCTGATATATACAGGATATAGCGTAAAGCTAATAGCTAATATTAAGTAAATAAAAATAGAATATTCAGTTAATTTATCCATTTTTTCAGGTCTTGGCCGCACTGGAGTCCTCATAGCTTGTTATTTAGTCTACTCTCTCCGCATCCGAGCCAACGACGCAATTCGTTTAGTGAGGAAGAAACGACCTAAGTCCGTACAAATGAGCGGCCAGATCCTGTGCGTGCAGCAGTTCGAGCATTACATACTACCGCAAACTATTGTGTTTAGCTCTAAGTGAGTTTGCTTTTGTAGTTATTATCTATAATGCAGGCCATGGAGTAGAATATCTGGATTAGAATACCAGGTTAAGCATAATCAATCTTTTACATAGAGAAAAGGAAGCTCTCCCTGAATCTCTACTTCTTCTGCATAGAATGTCACTCTATCCTCCACTTGTATGCACAACAAAAAAAATATGTTTTAGAAATTGTTTTTGTGGAGCAGTTTGACTGTAATCGTCATCATTGTGGGTTCCTTACGTGGATCTCATGCATGCTCTATTTTTATTTTCGAAATTTTCAGTATTTTCTATGATAGTATTTTTGAGTGCAACAAAGTCTATCTATCTATCTATTATTTATGTAAATTATTAATTGCAAAAGAAAAAAATAAAAAATATATGTGATTTTTCTTTTCCAGAGAGCCGCTAATGCTGACGAAAGATCGTAAAACATCAGAATTTACTTTAAGACAATTTCTTTATAGGCAAAGGGCGACGCTGCACGGCATCGAAGAAAGAGCATTCAGAGAGCTGCCTAAAGTTATTATTTATTATTATATTATATTTGAAAAATAAAAAAATAAGGGATTCCGAACTTCAAGAAATCGTGGTTTTAACGTTATATGTAATGGAAATGGAATTACATTAAATATAACAAGCTAATAGAAAATTGACAACTTAACAAGACACTCCGTTCTCTACTTTC
This sequence comes from Heliconius erato x Heliconius himera, assembly GCA_013421005.1. Classification (NCBI taxonomy): domain Eukaryota; kingdom Metazoa; phylum Arthropoda; class Insecta; order Lepidoptera; family Nymphalidae; genus Heliconius; species Heliconius erato x Heliconius himera. Next base: position 17,561 of record JAATLQ010034124.1, read on the forward strand.
CACTTTAATAAAAGTAGAATCAACACCGCTCATCATCTTGCTAGAGATGAAGAGTGAAAATAAATTCATCACCACGGATAGGAATCGAACTTACAACCATCACATTTACAATATGTCACGTTGACGATACAAGTAGTTGTAATCTTTTTATAGAATTTATAATGAGTCTAGAATTCAAGATTATTATGCTTTAAAATAAAATTTTAAGTAGCTGATACATTTACAAATACATACTCATTACTATACAATTTACAGTGTAACGAATGATTAAAATTATATTGTCATTAATAATTATGTTTTGACCCTCAAATGTGATTATTGATTTATTTATTTTTTAACTTCTTCTTTTTTTTAACTTTTTCACTATATTCACACTTCATATGTATGTGCTGACAATTCGTTCCCATGAAGACACTTTCGTTCCCCACTTTGAAACGAATTCCGAAATTCGGGTTGAATGGCCGAAATCAACATATTGATACAAATAAATAAATCAGCTTCACGCTGTATCCCGCACACAGCAGGGTAGGCAGAGGGAACCTATTGTTAAGACACTCCGTTCCCCACTTTCTGCCGAATTCTGGAGGCATTGCGTGTTGAGTGAGAACTCAACGCCGCGCTTGTCCTCAACGCCAGAGCGAAGAAATATAAATTTAAGTAAATATTTCATCTCCTCGAGTGGGGATCGAACCCACAACCAGTCGGTTTTACAGTCACACCTCGTGCCGTTGCGCCACGACTGGCCTCAACATATTGATTTATTTCTTTATATGGACTAGTATTTAAAGAAATTAATGTATAAGTTTTTTATAAAATAATAATAAAAAAATATTATTTCAGATATCAGAAAAGGTACCTTTTTGGGATCTGCTATGTAGAAATATTATTTTAACATGATTTTTTTTCAGATAGTATATTGTTTGTGTGAACGTCTGCTAAAACTTTGTGGATGTCATCAAAGCGGTGGATTAGACATGAAAGTACGGAATAGGCCATTCTATAAATCCTTCCTAGCCTACAAATTGAAACAAGGTCGTCCCCCCGATCCTCATAGTCCAGATGAAATCGTTGTTAGTAAGTTATTTTTGATCCTATATAAAAATACCGTATAGTGGTAAACTACAAACAGGTACATTTACGTTCTATTTTCGCATAACACGATAGGCAGATGGACCCAAATGTTTTTATTTGACTTTCCCTTTTTTTGCCCAATTTTTAAAACATTGCGTGTTGAGTGGCTAAGCTCATTGCTGCGCTTTAACATTACCAGAGAAAATTTAAAATTTCATTTTCCCGATTGGGAATCGAATCCATGACCATCGTGGTTACAATCCGACACTATACCCTCACTAGTGAGCTAGTGACTGAAAAAGAATAATAAGGTTACATTTTAATAAAAAAATCTTTAAAATTATATTAGGATGCTTAATTTTGGCACATCTTGAAAATGAAATTAAATCATTAATTTTAATAAATGTCGATTTTCCATTATAGGTCAAGTGTCAACACTACCTGTAGAATGGAGGGATCCGGTTGAAGAAGATATAGAACGCAATTTAGAATCAGTGAGTAGAATCACTGGCAGCAGCAATGGTGGCAGTATACCTGCTGTACACATATACGAGGTGTCTGATTATTTTGTGAATTTCACTTGACAACAAAGTTGAAAGTTTTGAAACTTTAATTTTCTACTGTTTCTAAAGTCTCAGAAATAAAAAGGAAAATTGAAATTTTAATATTTCAACAAGCATATTTAAAACATATCTTATTATTTTTTTAAATCAAGCGTATAACATGATGATGTTCAAATACAGAAAAAAAAATGATAAAGTAGCTGTATTTGAACCCACGCTTCTTGAAAATCGTACAATCATCATCTCACATCATTACATATCTTATAAAAAAAGAGATTTTGACGTTACTTTAAATCTGATTATGCGTCCAACATTTCCACTGTATCGCTAATGGGACAGTGTCGGCAAATGAACTATACGCCGGATAAGACGTGTAGCTAAAACAAAATATATTCCTACAAAATGTTTATTGTGATTGTTTAAGAATTCCGTCTTTAACCGCCGTACAGTTGGCTGTTCAACCTATAAAAAAATATCTGATTTTACACTGTGATTTGTTTTTTTTTTTTATTTAAATGTAAATATTTAAATAAAAAAAATTGAAAAAGAAAGAAAGATTTTGTTATTATAAATACTTATGTACTATTAAATCATAAATATATTATTACAGGCTTTTATAATAGATCACCAAAGTCTTCCAGATGATAAGCTCAAATACCTTAAACAACTACGCACTGAAATCAATCAACAAAGAGACGCCATTGCAAAAATAGATGACGAGGTAACTTTATTGAAGTTATACCTACTACTAATAATTTTTTATACATTAGGAATATTTCAAAGCCAGTCGTGGCACATGGGCACAAAATGTGGCTGTAAATGCGACTGGTTGTGAGTTCGATCTCCACTTGAGGAGATGAAATATTTATTTAAATTTATATTATTTCGCTTTGGTGTCGAGGCAAAAAGCGGCGTTGATTCCGCCACTCAACACGCAATGCTTCAGAATTCGGCGGAAAGTGGGGAACGGAGTGTTTGAACACTATTTCCCTTTTTGCCCTCTGCCTACCCTGTATGCAGGATACAGCGTAAAGCGGAATATATTTTTCAAATAATTTAATAAAGTAAAAAAAAAGTTAATATTATTTTCTTGCATTTTCTATGACAGGAGGATCCTATAATATTAACAGGCTTACTGTTCGAGTGGTTAGAAGGACTAAAACAACCCATACTAAACCGTGAAGACCTCACTGCCATTGTTGGAAGAAGTAAACATGTAGAGTCGTGTATCAATGCTTTAAATATGGTATATTTTATTAATATGCTTTATTTTCTATACAAATAATAAATTTTATATTTCAATTGAGGCCAATCTTGTCGTAGGGTCACAAGCATATGAATGTAACCGCTCGAGAAAAATAAATATGTAATATTTTAATTTCTTTGCTCTGGTGGTGAGTTCCGCCATTTAACGATGCCTCCAAAATTCGGCGGAAAGTGAGGAGCAGGATGTCTTAATACTAGACTCCCTCTGCCGACTGCTGTGCTGTGCAGAGTACAGCGTAACACAAAAAAAAATATTTCAAATGTAAAATGGACGTTATATCAAACATCATTGAAGTGCCTCAAAGAAGTTGAAGCGAACTTTGATTATACATTGTTTTAAATTGTAGGAACAATTTTTAATTGAAAAAGATTTAATATAATAGTAATAATATAATAAAAAAATATTTGTAAAAACAAAAACCCCGACTGCATCAAACTAAAAGAAAATAAACAAGCCCAATAGTTTATTAGGATTAACAGCCGGGACCTCTTTAAATTATGCGGGTTCCTGGTAAAGATTTTATTGTTTGAAGAATTACTTATAGGTCCCGACTGTTAATCCTAATAAACTATTGGGCTTGTTTATTTTCTTTTAGTTTGATGCAGTCGGGGTTTTTGTTTTTACAAATAT
>JAATLQ010034125.1:0-11643 GCA_013421005.1 Heliconius erato x Heliconius himera
GTTACTTGTGTCGATTTTTTAATATCTCAAATATTAACGCCTTGAAAACTTAAATACTTATATCTTTTGATAGAGTGAAGTAATTACAATGAAATAAACACTAAAACCTACCTTGATTTATTTGTAATTTTTATGTTTAAAAATTGCTTAAATTTATTGTGTACTTTTTACGTGATACGTGTTCACATAAACAGACAAACAGACAAACAGACAAACAGACAAACAGACAAACAGACAAAAATTCCAAAAATGTTGGAAATGGATTCTGTTAATTATACTTTAACACCCTGGCTAATTTTTTTTTAAATATTTTCAATGTACAGAAACGACTTTTCTACAGATTTATTATAAGTATAGATAAACTCGTATGTAAGATATTATAAATTAAAAGCAAAAAACTGTTTTAGAAAGAGATTTTCTTTAAATTATTCTTTTCTTTAGATTTTCTTTTTTTTAGATTTTCTTTTCTTTAAGATTTTAAGGAGAAAAAAAATCTTTTAAATTGTAACTATCAACTTATAATCTCATTATAAAAGCTTGTCGCGATGATCAATATTTAATTAAATTAAAATTAATAAATTGAAACGTACCAAAATTTTACATAATTAAATTAGTACAAGTTTATTTACACAAGTAAATAGCGCAGACAACAAAGTGATATTATAAGGGTTTATTTTTCCGTAAAAGGTATGGAATCCTAAAAATTGCATTGTATATTACATAAATATCTTTTATTAAGTTAGTATTTTTGTAATGCGTTTAATGTATAAATTAATATAACAAAAAAAATTAAAACGACTTTATATCTATATAAAATGCAAAATTTCCTGAGTACTTACACTCAACTTTTATCCATACATCGATTCTGCACAATGCATTTTAAAGGTGCTCTTATATACAACTTAAAAACAAACATTCAATAAGTTTTAAACTTTTCTTGAAATTCAAGGCATAAGTTTTTTTTTGCAACAGTTTCAACAATTGTCCCTAAGTTCTTGTAGTATTTTTTTTATTTAATGGCCTGATAAAGATAAAGTAGAAAAAACACGAATGATATGAAACAGTAAATTTTGAGAGATATTATGAACTGATATAGATATGGTAGTGGATATACTGGTTCAAACACAAAAACAAACAAACAAACAAACGCTATATTAGAAATGTAGAAATGAAAATAAGTAACAAAAATAAACACAATAAACACATTGAGAACAACTATAACTTTGTATTTATATACAATAAACTTTACCAACATTTTAATAAAAAGACTAAAAACTAAAGTTAATATACATTTTATATTAACAGGACGCTGTATATTAAGAGGAAGGATACTCTAGTAATTTGAGGCGTAAAACCCGTACAGTCACCGGCATTTAACTGACGCTATTTTAAAACTGCCGTTGACAATATATTGGTCAATAATTTCTATTGAATATAAATTACTTGCCAATATACTGTCAACGCCGTTGAAGTTTATATATATTAGTTATTTTCGCTATATATATAGCGGCATTGACGTTATATAACATAATTTTTTTATTGCTTTTTTTTCTTTGCATGCATTATATTTGTGTTGAGTAGCGGAACTCAACACCGCGCTTTACCTCGATACCAGAGCGAAGAAATGGAAATATAATCTCCTCGAGTGGTGATCGAAACCACAACCAGTCGATTTTACAGTCACACTTTGTGCCCCTGCGCCACGAGTGGCCTCATATATACATACATACCTTATATTAATTTGATTCACCAATTTAATGAAATTCGCGTTTTAGTTCGTTGGATCTTCTACCGTTATTATATACAAATTTACAGTAATGACAGTACAATTAAGAAACAATAAAAGTACTAAAAACAGTATTAAAACTCGAAAATGCTTTTTTTATTTTAAATAGGCTTGCGTTTGACCATATCAAGCTTGATGAGCGTTGATAACGTCTACGGTCTTCTGTTTTCTTATTTGTCCACTCAATCTCAGTCTTGTCCTTCTTATTAGAGTTTGGTATATAGAGGTAAAGTTTTGACTATGTCTGCGGTAAAAATGTATCATTCCAGAAAACGTCTTAAGTCATCAACGATTCTTAGTTTTGGGTAACCCTTTATGACCTTGACCTGTGCCTTCCTGTGATACATGGGATTCTAAGAAATTAAATATTTTTCTACCAAACTCGCATTGTACCGAATTTGTTGTCAGACCAAAGCGACTTATGTTCAAAAACCTTTTAAGATGTGTTATATGTACAGACCCACAGGACGATGCTATGATAACGTCATCAATATATGAGAACTAATATGGAATATTTTCAGCCTTTCACATGGCCATTGCTACCACAACAATTCGTAGCTTGGTTGAAATCTCGAAAAACTACATTATTTAGAAAACTTTGAAAAGCTTGCGCTGCATTCGAAGAGTCCGAATATCATCCTATTAAAATCGTACAATCCAAAGGGTGTAGTTATGGCTGTCTTCTCTATATCCTGCTCGGCGGTCATAATATTATGATATGCTCTTTGTAAATCTAGCCTTGAATATACCTTTTTTCCAGTCAATAAATATGTACAGTCTTGAATACAGAAAATTGGATACCTCTGGGGCTTTGTTATTGCATTTAAGCGGTGATAGTCACAGCAAGGTCTTATTTCTCCACTCCTTTTCAACACTACATGCAAAGGACGGCATATACCAGCAACGGATCGCATACGCATTTTTTGCAAACACTATATTTCTACTCAAAACCAGAAACTAACTAACTAACTTTTTTGTATCTATCCGATGGCAAAGGTTGAAATCGCGCAAGCACAGACCGTCCGTTTGTCTCTATGTGATGGACTACAGAACGTCGTGGCATCTCTATAAAATTCATTGGCTTACAAATTATCGGATATTGCAACAATAAAACGCTATATTTATTTTAAAGGCCTATAGAATTGACTGATAATTGTTAGTTAGGGTTACAGAACCAATCATACATAATTTTGTAGATTTATCAATCAGTTTTTTTCTATTCTGTACAAGGGACGAAGTTTCTTGAACCTGGTTGCCATTTTTTTGAGTTTATATTATCTTAAAAGATATGCTACTTTTCTCTGCATTATCACGTCAGGGTCACCAATTGTAGCGGTTTTATAAATCATATAAATAAAACGGCTTGTCTGTATAACTCTCTATTATCAACTGAATACTTTTTATAGCTGTTCTTGAGCTATTCCATAAATGAGAGCAGTACTCTATACACGGCCTAACCTGTGCTTTACACAGTGTGAGAAGATGTTGAGGTGTAAGTTACTGTCTCGCCTTGGAGAGGATGCCAAGTTTCTTAGCTGCCAATTGAATTCTGGATTCAATGTAAGATTCAAAGTTAGGAGTCGATGAGAAAGTAATGCCAAGAAGTTCAAGGTCGCTTAACGGGACCGATACATTTCGAAACGAGGGGGATAATTCGAACGGCCTTATATGCAAATTAAAAAATCAAATATAACTAATTCGTTTAATAATTATTGTGTAAATTTTTATTATTGCATATAATTATTTATTGCGTAGTTGTTATGAGAATGACAATGACGATGATGAACATACATTGAAATTAGATTGGATTCTATGTAAGATGCGTTAAATAAAGTTACATGAAAGAAAGAAAAAAATATTTTTATAGTTTCGTATAAAACTTTACATTATTTTATAATATTCATAAGTACTTAATAAAAGATTGCAGTACACAATAAAAACTGATGATTGATTGATGATGACTGATTTACTCAAAAGCAATATTCGTTATGTTCACAATAATATTCTTACACAATAAATAAAAAACGTTTGTTTTCATTTACATGTTGCATTATTCTTAATATATTTTTGTTATATAACTTTTCCGACCAGTGCGGCAACAATCCAAGTTTTCCGCTATATAAATTTATAAAATTAATTAGTAAAGATTATAGTTATTGTCGTATAAAGATCTTTTATTTCTGAAGACAAATTTTTAAAACTTTTATAGATCCTAGGTATCAAACATATTTGCTTTTATTGTTTTGTTCAGAAACATATAAATAACTCCTTCAATGTTTCCAAAATATCATTTGTTTGTAGATTTTTCTAGCTTCACGCACATAGCGGGCAGGGCAGAGGAAACCCAGGAATCTAGTGTTAAGACACTTCCGTTCCCAACTTACCGCCGATATCTGAAAGCCTTAAGTGGTGAAAGTCAACGCCACGCTTTGCATCGTTACCAGAGCTACGTGTCGTTTCCTTGAGTGGAAATCTAACCCACAATTCGTCGCGTCTACAGTCGCACGCTTGTGTAATTGCATCATGACTGGCCGGCTCTACATTGTATGCAGATATTATGCATATTTTTGTTCGAAATAAAAAATAAGTTGATGCTATAAAATGTTTTTAACACAATCCACTGCTTCTAGCGGGTTTCAAATATCGACGAAATTAAAATGTTGCTACAGTGCTTTGCGGAAAAGTTAGAATCTCTTCAAAGATCAATTTGTATTCAAATATGTTAGTTACTTTTTGTAATCCAGTTACTCTAATGTATTAAAAGTATGTACCGTACGATCGACGAGTCATTGCCAGCCAAGACTAAGCTGCAGGTGGCTGCACAGATTGATTAAGGGATTCTTCTTACTTTATTTTCTTCACGAGTAAACAGTGCGTAAAAATTAAACCTAACTTCAGGGCCGCCACAACTCGTCGACTGTACCGTACACGTACATACATGTGTTTAAATTGTCCCTAAGAGACTTTCTTTTTATTTCTTTTTATTGAGGACGCACATCTATTAAATATATTCGAAATAAAATATTTCAGCTACAAAAATTTAGAGTAGGTTTTAGTAAAATATATTAAACTATTCTCCTTTTTTCTCCTTTCAAAAATCATTTTTACATTATATATTTTAACCATAAAATCGAAATAGAATAATCATTCATCTATAGAATAATCAAAATAGAATTATGGATAAAAGCTATAACATGAATAATTTTTCTATATAAATCTTTTTGTTCATTATTATGTATGGAAATTCTTTTCTTCTTGAACAAAACTAACATACATGCTGTGAATTCAAATAGCATTACAATCGCGTACTGCAGACGCGGAATTAACATAATTATAATTAAACGAACAAACTTGATACAGCCATTCTTTGATAAAATAAAAATGCTTAATAATATCTTAAAATCAATCTCGACATACTTTGTCAAACTTAAAATTTAAAAGGAACATATACATATTTTTGATGTTTTTGGTTTTTTTTAAAGCTTCACGCTGTGTTCCGCATAGCAGGGTAACCAGAGGAAATCTAGTATTAAAACACTTTATTTCCCTCTTTCTTTCCTTCTTCCTCGTCCGTTTCGAACAGTACCAGAGCGAAGACATGAAAATGTTTATAAATAATAATTCATTCTCCCGAGTAAGAATCGATCCCACAACCTTTGCGTTTAAAGTCACACGCCAGTGCCATGAGGGCCTGTATTTTTAGCTTATTAGAATAATTCGCCTTTATTCGTAAAATTTCAACCAAATACATAGACAGGCACACATACAATATACTCGTATGTAATGATAAATATCAGTAAAAGTGAAGTGACAACAAAAAAATTGCCATAACTTTATACAACAAAAGTCAACAACAATTACGTAATAAACTTGTCAAAGTATACTATATGAAAGTATATGTAAGATATAAAAAGGCACAGAAATCTAATTTTCTTTATGTCATGATCATATCATCGCATTGTTATTTCCTTCTTACTAAAATGGGGACCATTTCATAGTAATGTTTATATATAAGCTTAAGTTGTATGCTACTATAATATCGCTTAATTAGAAATGAATTTTGTTTGTAATTCAATTAGACACTGTTGTGACTTCATCTTCATAAATGATTAAGAGGGGTACTGCTAAGAAATACTTTTTTTTTTAAATAATTTCAATTAGACAAACGAGGTTTCACCACATAAAAAAAAATAGGTCAAGTGCGTTTCTGACTCAAAGGTTACGTACTAATTTTGTGTGAAGTGTAAAGACACTCCGTTCCCCACTTTCCGCCGAATTTTTGAAGGTATAACATACATAAGTGTAACATGTTGTTAAATAGCGGAACTCAACGCCGCGTTATGCCTAGGCACCAGAGCGAAGTAATACAAATATACATTTAAATAATTTCCTCGAATGGGGATCGAACCCACAACGAGTCGCTTTTACAGTCACACTTTGTGCCCCTGCGCCACGACTGGCCTCACTAACAAAAAGTGTATTGACTAAAGGTCTAAAATATTTTTATTATCATTATTATATACTACGTTTTGCATATGCTCTAAAACGAAAGTTGGTTTAAAACAAGCATAAATTATTTCATGAAGTTTTAAGTTACCAACGTTCAGAATCTTTCTATTCAGCTGATGTTTCCAGTAATGTGAGTGATGTCCCCAGAGAACCATTATGTTAATGAAAAATTTAAAATACGAATATATTTAGACATTTAAAAAAAGCAGGGGCACGGGCGAAGCGAGAGGTCGTGGGTTCGATTCCCACACGAGTAAATTAAATATTGAATATTTTTATTTCTTTGTTCTTGTGTCGAGACAAAGTGCAGCGTTGAGCTCATCCTACGTTTAGTGTAGACATTTTTTTTCAAAATTTATTCCATTATACAAACAACTAAAAGTTTGTGTTTGTTATTGTGTTGATTTCGAGAAATTGGTGGATAAACATACAAACATACATTTACAAATTAAGCACACGCTTGGAGGCCTAATTGGATCATCATACTCATATATTGTTCAATTCCAAAAATATTACATACATACATATCAAACTGATAATCTCCACTTTTTGAAGTTGGTATTTTTTTTTTATCAAAATCGAACTACTCAGTTAAAAGTTATACATGTTAAAACAAAACAAAACAAAATAAATACGTCGAATTATGAACATCCTCCAAATTTTTCATTGTTTATTTTTTTTTTATTACGTCGATACGCAAGTCTTTCACTCTCACCTACACACAAATCCGCAAGAACATTGTGGGATCTCTATTTATAAATAAAATATTAATATTTTTTTATTATCTTGATTAAAGGCTCATTCATTCATTTTAATTTAAAGTAACCCTTTAAATAAAACTTTCAACGGTCATCCCTTACATAATTTTAATACCCTCTGTTCAAAATGTCAAAACACAAACTCGCTTATGTACATGTATTTAGTCAGTGTATATAGTTTTCAAACAGCTATATGACATTTTTTTTTACAATGTTTAATGTGTTATTCAAAAATTTTTTTTATATATATTTTCTAAAAATTTATATTAATTTGTTCTAATTCTTTTATTTACGTCTAAGGGATGAATGTACGAGTACATAACACGTAGGTACTAACATTGCTTGAGTGTATCGAGGATTTGGCTAATGAAAATTGATTACCAAAGTTGAAATATAAAATATAATACAAGCATTAGATGGAAAGCCACCGAAAAGTTTCTCCAGATTCAAAGCCAATATTTGTCTTTAACAAGATTGCTCCCGTTAAGTCATACAATAGCGATAAATTTCAGTCCACCCAAATTAATACTATAAATTAGGGATATTTTGCTAAAAAGGATCGAGGGAACGTAGTCATAAATTATTACGCTCTTCATGTTGTACATAGATTTTAGGTATATTAACCTTCTCGGAAAAATAGTAATAAAAAATTAAAAACTAATCATGTGCGAGTCGGATTCATCGTCCAAGGATTTTGTACTAATTGTACGATTTAGGTTCGTATGCACTTATTTTGTAGTAAATTCTCTCTTCTTGCTAAATTTCATAATTATAGGTTTACGGTAAATAACCTATAAGTTTTGATTATGCGGCGAATAAGGTTGACAAACATAAGCTTGCGGGCGTATGCAGTCTTGTTGCAGGAAATGAGCTACAAATATAAATTTGTAATCATTTTATATCACGAAATACTTGTCAATTTTCATGTTCGGATTGGTTTCTTTATTTGTACTGCAAATTTCATAACTGTAGGTCCACAGGAAGTTCCTATAAGGGTTCCGCTTTTTCATTTAAAGTACAGAATCTTAAAAGACAACGCACTCTTAGCAGCCTAAATAGCTTTTAAGTATAATACAGAGCAGAAAAAGAAATCCACTCTATTGTCAACTTTCAACTACATTGGAATGTAAATTCTATTTCATTTACCGTGTATATTCTACATCAGTACTCGCAATAGTTTCATGACGCATGATGTTGTGTAAATGAAACTGACATTTGTTTTCAAAAAGTCCATCGCTTTAGCCTTAATCCACTAGTCCGTGTTCGTTGAGCCATTTACAATACGACAATTCAATAGTTTCTCTAAATTGGTGTCAGTTTTCAAAATAAATAAAGTATAAATAATTTTGTACTACAAATTTTAAACTTTATTTCGATGTACTTATATACTGATGGGAGATTTCGACCTTAATCAAAATTTAACGAAATATTTCTTTGATAATTCATAATAAGCATGCTGGATATGAAGCCTGTGATGTTTGGCTGTAAACGCGATATTTTTGAGTTAGAAAAAAAAATAGGGGAAGGACTATTTTTAAGTTATTTTCAGCTCTGATAGAATCGTGGGGTTGAGTTCCTCTTCAACACTCAAATCAAAAAAGGATATCAATTTATTCCCTTCAACACGATCGAACAAAATATCATCACGTCTAGGGAGGGAGGATATTGTGGTAAAGGTATTATATAAAATTATTGAATATAGAATAAAGGCCATTTTTTCTTCTTTTTAAAATTGAATTCCTATTCCTAGTTCTACGATTAATATGGAATTACTCTAATAAAACAATAAGAGAGGTCCGTTCGTTGCACGTACAATCCATTACAAGCGTCAGATTTTATTATAGCTAGTTACGTCGTGCGTTGTGCATGGTGAAACATTATATCATTATAGTATTTTATATGTATATTATATTATTAAGAATATACAAATGGATCTAGTGATATTACAGCATTTTTTTTCTTACTTGCCTTAAACATAGATCTAAAAATAAAAAAAATGAGCTTCACGCTGTATCCGGCACACAGCAGGGTAGACAGAGGACACCTTATTATGTTAATAAACTCAGTGTCCTACTTTCCGCGGAATTCTGAAGGCATTTCATGTTGAGTGGCGTAACTCAACGCCACGCTTTTCCTCGACACCAGAGCGAAGAAATGAAAATATAATTTTAAATGAAACTATTTTAACCGGATTAATCGCGTATATTTAGGATTATACATTTTTGGAAACCCGACGTTTCGAACTCTTTGCAGTAGTCCGAGGTCACGGGTAGACTGAGGTGACATTCGTCTATCAGTTGACGTAATTATTATAGCAAACTACCGCCAACGATTTCTTGAAATTCAGATGTTTTTGTATTTCAATAGGCGTGCAGATTGTAACTGATATCCCAAACACCTTTGAAAATATTATTTAATAAATAATGCCTTGGCTCGTGATGTGTCTAGTGGTTAGAACCGTTTATAGTTGTGAACGTGAAGAACCCAAAATCTTTTAGAGATTCAGAGGTAACAGTATTAAGAATTTTATATTATGCCATTAGAAGGTATAGCTTTAATAAGATATTTGCCATCAGAAGTTGTTCTTGTGTCAGTTCTTTAGATAACTGGAAACTCGACAATATGACATTGTCATAACTCGAAGCTCGTCCGAGGAAAAGCCAAAAGAGCGTCCTATCTTCCTCTCCACTATAACTGCGAACTAGTTATAATAAAAGGAAGAAAGAGTACGGGCACCGCCCCGCCCCTACACCGTGGATTCCGACCAGACCGTGGCTTTACAGTCATCGTTGAACCCTCCGAGACGTTTGTGTGTGATCTTTCCGAAGGTACTTGTTACGCTTGTTTATATTAAGATTGTATTAGAATGGTGATTCGTGATGTTAATTGATTTGTGAGATCAATATAAGTCGTTGGAACGAACACACTACCGCTAGGCGGCCGATATGTTAAACAAACGCAAGGCACACACCCCACAGTCGTGTCTCGAACCGTAGGCGGACACTACTACATACACCAGAGTTCCAGGACATAAAATAGCACCACACACCGGTATGAGACAGGCGGACACTACTACATACACCGGAGCTAGGACATAAAATAGCACCACACACCTACTAGTCGTATACCAAGTCATAGAAGTGGTATTACAATATGTCAATGAGCAACGCCATACAGGCATAGCTTACGTACCGTGAGCGTACTGCGAGACGGCAACAGCCACGACATTCATAATGTCGCTATAACAGTTCGCATAAGCCCATCACGTTAGCATCCGCGACGTCAAGCAACATTCAATATTATAATATTGGTCAAAGATAACTTTGATCCACAATATGTGTCGCTCCTACACATATATTGCCTTTATAAGAAATTCGATCCTAAAAGATCGTGCCATCATAGGCTTCGAATTATTATAGTATATTTATAATATACTTAGTACGAGTCTTTATGTGCATCATATTTAATAGTACCGTAGTACTTAAGAGTTCGACTCGACCGCTGCCTTCCAGCATCACCACCACCTATATAGACGGAACTACGGTCGCAACACGCGGGACGACAATACACGAACTCGTCGCGATTAATTTGGTATTAAAAATATATAATGTGTACTATTATAGTTATTTTTATGTATTGCCATGCATATTTTATTTTATTTATTTATTTATATTTAACTTATACCCAAGGTACATACTGTTACAAGATCATGCTAAAAATATCTGTTTTCATTAGAGAGGATTTGGAGTTTATCAAAACCTTTGGCAAATCTTTTTATCAGAGAACCCACCACCTTTGCCGTTGCAAAGGTTTTTAGTTCCGAGCACTTTTGGAGGACGAGCTTCGACAGGTGAAAAATGCCCTTCTTAAGAAGAGCTTCCATAAAAACCGTATTCAAGCCTGGCCTCCTTAAGCATACATATAATATACTTAAAGATATATTTTTTAAAATAATGAATGATTCAGGCGAATAAACATAGTAGTATACAGTCATTCATACATATCCTAATAAACACGGTAAATTTTATTGCTGGCTATTATTATCATTTCATCCGACCTAATTAATCTTAATATAATCAACACTAGGCTTAATAGTATGATGTATAATTGTAAAGTAATAGATTATATTAATTACTATATATATAATATTTAATTCAGTAAATCTACTACAAAGTCACACATAAGTATATAGTTAATAGAAGTTCTTGATCTATTTTATTTTCGATCTCGACGGTCAAAAAGTTATTAATTTCATTCAATGTACTTTGAAAATATTAAACTAATTATTTAATAATACTAGTGGACACGGGCGCGGTTTCACCCGCTTGAAGTATAATGTTTATTCAATATATTTATATACAGGGTGGAAGTGTCAGCACCACATTAAATGAAACCACAGTTTTAACTACTCTATAAAAGCCTAATATAATTCAGAAAAAAATAAATTCCCAAAAATGAAAAAGTTTTTTTTTCAAACAAAATAAATAATAAAATTGTCATTTTAAAACAAAACGCCATTTGTAAGGATGACGCACGCACACATAAACCTATCAAAGGAACACCGCCGCACACGCCTCATTTCGAAATCGA
>JAATLQ010034125.1:21200-42297 GCA_013421005.1 Heliconius erato x Heliconius himera
AATGGAAATAGTACATTCTTCCGAGTGGGAATCGAACCCACAATCATCGCGTTTACAGCTGCGATGAAATCATAGCAATGTTAGAAAAGTATATCATCGTATAGACATCGTGTTTAAAAGTTATTTTCATAGTGTTGAGATCATATGTCTTTATCTAGGTCAGGTACTTCAATCTAATTAATTCAATATAATAAGAAATAGAAGCATAATAAACTAACAAAGAAATATTGAGCTCAAATAAAAATAAACTGCAATCATAAAATATTGTCGCAGATAAATATTGTTGCTTCAAAAAACAGTCATTTCATTAATTAAAAACAAATTACAATAATAATAATACATATAAATTATGTAATGACAGCCTAAAGTAATTCTTCCTTTATTTACATATTTTTACGTTGACGTAGATTTTCTATTCATTTTTTGTAACCTTCACACTGTATCCCGCACATAACAGGGTAGGCAGAAGAAACCTGAGAATTTTGTGTTAAGGCACTACGTCCCCCATTAAGACACTCTGTCCCCCATTAAGCCACTTCCGTTTCACGCTTTTTTCCGAATTTCGGAGGTATTGCGTGTAATGCGTGTATTGAGTGGCGGAACTCTACGCCGCGCTGCGGCTAGACACGTTTAACCTCATGTGATACCAGGGCGAGGAAATAAAAAGATTAAATATTTCCATTGCCTCGAGTGGTAATCGAACCCACAACCTCTTGCATTTACAGTCGCACGCATGCACCTCTGCACCATGACTTGCCATGAATGACCAATTTTTTTCGGTTATAAAAAAGAAAAGGAAACCAAGCTCAACCATTAATTTGCAATCAATTTCCATTATTTCGTTTATCGTAACGTAATCCAGCGTTATAATTTAGTCTATCGCTTTTATGATTACCTTTTTAATTTGTAAACCATCATAAACTTTTGTTTTGTTTTAGAGATTTGAAGAAACACAACTATTAACATACTATAAATAGTTAAATACGGAAATATAGACATTGTAGCGCAGGTAGGAGCTATCTGATAATAATTTAAAGATTTTGACAATGATTGATAATGACTATTCCCATTTAGAAAGTTCATTCAATAAAATTTAACAAGACACGCGCCAGCGAATCCAGCCAAGTTAAATAGCTGGAAACACGTAATGTGTATTTTACGTAAACCATTTCAAACTACTGTTAAGCCCTTCATAACTCGTAAACCAATTAATCTATTAGTCATGCATGAAATACAGTACATTTGTTAAAATTTCTAAGCTAATAGTTTAATTCAAACGATTATTGATATAGGTATTCACGTTTAAGAACCGGCATTTATGTAACTGAATCACTCATCAAAACAAATGGACAAATTCATATTTGTCTATTTGACTTGGCTATTTTCAGTCATCAAGCCAAATATCAACCTTATAGTTTTAAACATTTTTAAAGTGTTATTCCACACTAGAAAATAAGTATTTTTTTAAATAATATATCACAAGATCTATTTTTAAATAATAGATCTTGGATTTTATTCAGAGTGAAAACAGAACTCGTCACCTATATAAATCTCTCATTCTTTTGACGGTGAAGTCGAGAATGTTAATTACTTAATATTTAACTTGGCTCTGATTTTATATATATAGGTATATATATTTTGGGATACGAATGACTTACGGCAGCGAAGCCGTAGTTATAATGCTTAATCGTATTCGAAACAAATGGTTCTGATAGAAATCTAAAATATTATTTATTCAAATCAAAGTCACTAACCTATAAATCGCGTGTAACAACAAAAGTATTAATATATTTCATGAAAAGCTATTGTTTTCAGTATAATTTCCTTTATCATTTATTGTACCCTTAGCTACTGTTCTTGCTCCAAAAAAATTAAACGTAAATATTAATATTATCAGTCATAGAAGAGTAAATCTCTTCTCTTTATATAATAAAAGGATAGAAAAGTTAATTCTGCATATGAAAAAAAGAATATAAAAAAAATAAAAATTAAGTCGGTCAACATATTGATTATAGAAGCCAAAAAATCACATGGCAGAATTCTTGTCTATCTGTCAATCCCAGAAAAACCTCCAAACGGATTTTTTTTGTATGATCTAGATGTATATTTTTTTGGATTTCATCCCAGTCTTTATTACAGTTTCCTTAAAAAAAACTCAGAACTGAAAAATACAAATTATTTAAAATATCAATAACTATTAGATGTCAGCGAAAGAATTTTAGCATGGTAATAATTCAAAGCCACCTTATACGATAATTTTCATCATGGAGTATAAAGCAATTTTAGCGGGAAAAATAACATAATTATAACCAAAATTTGATCAAACTACCCTTCTAATAAAAAAAGAATCATCGAAATCGGTTGGGTTGATATTGAGTTATTTATGTGATTTTTTTATAGATACCATTGTCAGAAATGGATTAAATTAAAATGGGACCACTCTGGATGCACTAGCTTTCAAATAAAAAAGATTCATCAAAATTGGTTCACTCAGTCAGAAGTTAAAGTAAATTGAATGAGGTCAGCCGTGGCGCAGGAGCACAAAGTGTGACTGTAAAGTCGATTGGTTGTGGGTTTGATTAACTGTCGAGGAAATGAAATATTCATTCAAATGTATTTTCATTTCTTCTCTCTCTGGTGTCGAAGCAAAAGCGCGGCGTTGAGCTCCGCCATAAACCCGCAATGCCTCTAGAATTAAACGGAAAGTGGGGAACGAAGTGTCTTAACACTAGGTCGCTAGTTTCATTATTAATTACACTCGAATGTAAATATTATTAATTTAAAAATGTTCCGTTACTGAGTACTATTTATTGTAGGAAATAAATTAACATTGACCGACAAAAACTGAATTGATATATTAATCTCAATAACCATGTACAATGCTAATTACTTTGATGTTCACAATGTTGACACAATATTATCACCCAGTGGAATTTTTTTATTTATTTTTCAAATACATGTTTCATACTTCTAGCATCTATGTCTTTTTAAAATTATTTTTCAGTGTTTCAGCATTTTATTAATTCGCTAGATTAACTAAGCTGATTTAAATATAATTGTAATGTATTTATCTACATTAAAACGCAAATCGTAGGTACTGTAAAGAAAACGTTAAAATTGTTACAATTAAAATTAAAGAGAGGTGCCATTAGCCCGAGCTCAAGCAAAAGCGGCCATTTATAAATAAGTTGTGATTAGTTAAAACATAAATGTTATGATACGATCGCACAATTCGTAACTAGATCTGTAATTAAAATAAAATACGAATGATGATTTAAATACTGAAATCTTAATAAGATCGAAAAGTTTTAAGTCTTCAAATATTAAAAAGAAAAACAAAATCATACAGTTACATCACATGAATTAAAACAAAACGAAAAATAAAAAATGGAACCTCATTAAAAATACATTTCACGAGGATATTTTGGTTATACGATAGATATAAATTGTTTGGAAAGTAAAATGGTAGAAATGACATTTTAATGCTACTGTTATGATGAACAATAAATATATTTATTTATGGAAATCTAACATAATATGTTGTTTAAAGTGAATTTAAAATTCACAGATGTTTCTTCTGTGGGTTTTATTAGGTAACCCGCAAAGCGTGCCGTTCTTTTGCCATTTCGAAATATTTATACAAAGCCAGTAAGTTAAAATCCTAAACAAACATGACCCTTCCTAAACTCCAATTTATTTCTCTGTGTTTTTTTATTACACACTTACGAAGTGTTAACCCGTTGTATGTTTCATAAAAGTTATTGTACAAACTTCATATATCCTTTTAAAAAATATTATAATATAAAAATATGTTTGATTTTGTATAAAATGTCATATTATATACGTGTGTCATATTATATGTACTATATATATATTTGAAAAAGATTTTTGAGTTACTGTTGTTAATGTGAGATATTAGTTAATGCTAGTAAAATCTGGTACTAGAATAGTTGTAGACTTATAAAGTTTTAAATATCAGAGTGTTTAATACAGTAAAATCACGTCGTGAATTAACTCAGTTATTTATTTTTAAATGTCAAAATATAAATATAACTCTTATGTAAGGGAGTTCATTTACTTTAAAGATCCTACTCACCAATACAGCTTCCTACCTCCTAACTAAACCTTTTTAACACCAAATTTATGTTCCACACTTAAATATATGTATAAAGTATATATTAAAAATATTTCTTACACTTATTTAAAAGTTTAAAACACTTACACGAACATTATTATTTATAACTTAAAAGTTTTACGTCTTAGTAAGTTAATTAAAACTTTTTTAATACTTTCTAAAAAGTTTTTTTTCTGATAATACTATAATAGACGGTATACAGATTAAAAAATGTAGATACATTTAAATAACGATTTACTATCACTCTGTGATCACATTTTTGTAGCCAGGACCGCTTGCCAGCAAACCTCAGAACATACTGGTACTGAAGTAAGCCTGAATTTACAACGCATGCGTCCTCCTAAACCTCGCACTTCTCTGAAGCGTTACTTGAATTATACTTAATCTAAACCATTAAAATAAACTAATGTTATATTTTATAGTATTCCAAAAAAAATTTACCTCGAGGAAATTAAATATTTAATATTTTCATTTCCTGGTAACGAAACAAAATGCAGCTATAAGTTCCGCCACTCAACACACAATGCCACCAGTATTCGGTGGAAAGTGGGTAGAGTGCTCTTTACCTTCTCTTCTTCTGTGTATTAGTCAAGACACTCCGTTGTCCACTCTGTCATAATTCGAAAAGCTATATTTTGAGTGCGGAACTCAATGCCGCACTTCATTATTTATTTTTTTATTTACCCCAAAGTAAAAGTAACTTGCCCTTAAAGCAAAAGGCCAATTTGAGTTGGATTATAACAACGACACATGTCGTACAGAAAAATAATAAAAGGAACATACAGAACATCAAATGACATCGGATCGAAGCGAAAAGCGTAAAAGCAAAAGATTAAAAAGAGTTTTTTCATTGCTTCAAATGGAGTGGAAGTATTTTTCGTTCGTTTCCAGATTTATTATTTTAGTTAAAGATGTAATCTGTTTCTTGTGTTGAGTCAGCATTCAAAACCTTTTTTATAAGTTACGGAATATTCGTTTTTTTTAAGTTTCGCATATAGGAAGGTAGGTAGAAGGAACCTAGTATTAAAGAACTCCGTTCCTCGTTTCCTGCATTCGAGGAGGAGCTCGAATTTTTCGAGGCATTACGTGTTGAGTGGCGGATCTCAGCGCCGGCCTTTGCCTTGTTACCAAATCCAAAAAATAAAAAAATAAAAATAAATAATAATACATTCATCCTCGTGGGGATCGAACCCACAATCGTCGAGTGTACAGTCACATGCTTGCGCTACTGGGCCACGATGGCATATATTTTGTTTTGTATGTGAGAGAGTGAGAGCTTTTGGGGTAGATACTTGTATAGAACGGTCGACGAGCCGTGGCCGCCCTGAAGTTAGGCTTTTTGAACTTTAGCGCATTGTTCACTCGGTAAGAAAATAATAGATATTTACTAGGCACCACCGTAGACCGCATCAACGTTCAAAGGCAAGCCTATTTCAGTATAAAAAATCAAAAGTAAGAAAAATCCTGAAATAAAATGTAAAAAGCCAGTCGGGGAGACGTGGCCGCCCTGAACTATAAGGGCGGCCACGACTCGCCGACCGTACTGTAGGTACACAACTGCGTCTCTGTGTCAAACAAATGTGTATATTTTATTATATAAATATTTTGCTACGTAAAATGTATACTTACAGCCATCGAGCCACCAATAAAAATTATATTTACCTTTTAAAAATTATTTACCTTAAAATATTATTTTAAATTTTACCCATACATAACTAGGAAAGCAACTTTAAGATGGAAAATTAAAATATTTCTTAATAATAAAGTAAATTAAAAATGTTTACATTTTTTATTCTAAAATAAAATAGTTTGATTGTATTTTGGATTTGTTTTGTTAAAAAGAGAGTAAGGATTATATTTTATTACTAATTATATGAAAGATAGGTAACAAAATTTAATCCTTACTCTATTTTCTCCGTACTCTCTTGGATAGCATGCACAAACTATTTTTGATACTATTTTTATAATATTGTACAATCTAAAACAAGCGTCCCTACTGTAGAAAAAATTCAAACAATTTCACAGTTCAAACATTGGAACTTTACTTCACAAAAAATCGTTTGCTGAGAGAAAAATTCAATTTCGAAATTAACGACATATTTTTTTTACATTTTAGACATATTTGACACGATTATTGTAGATAGATTCAAATCAATTTAGGAAATTATTAAAGATACTTAAAATATAATCATAATATATCACCTACATGTTCAGTTAAGAAATCTTCATACATAAATATGTATGGGTGAATTGGATCAACATAAGAAAATAAATCAAATCAGCTTCACGCTGTATCCCGCAGCAGGCACTCAAAGGGAACCTTGAACTGTATTACGACACTTCGTTGCTGAGTGGCGGAACTCAACGCTGCACTTTGCCTCGACAGCAGAGTGAAGAAATGGAAATATAAAATTTAAATAAATATTTCGTTTCCTTGGCTGATCGAACCCACAAACGACTGGCGAAATATAAGAAATTTGTTGACATTTCAAATAACGTGAGACAAATAACTAAAACGTCGCGTCTTACTTCCAACTCTCCCGCCCTTAATACTCGTCAACGGTAGTTTTCTGATTCGTTGCTTACATCAGTGTCAGTGCTACTCGACAGAGATTCAGGTTATTAAGTATGTTACATTCGTGGCATTCATCTAAGGTAAGTACTTTAATTTAATTACAGAACTAAGGATTTATGTTAAAATTTTGAGTTATGTATCTTATATTGATAGGGACTATTTTTGAATATATTTTAGTTTTTAAGAATAATATGATAGGTAAAAGTGCAAGATGTTTATTTGAAAAATCTTTAATATGGGCTTGTTCGGATCGTACTGTCGGGGGTAAAGTGGATCACCCATTTAAAATGTGGTATTTCATATTTAAAGTTAATGATTCTTATTTATTTCATTGTAGATAGTTCGTATGTACAAAAGAAAGACAAATTAGGGAGCCGAAAATAAAGTCTTGGCCAAAAAATTAACCCTACGTCGAGCTGCCTGCTGAGATTCACAAATTACCATACACAAGCTTACAAAGAAGATTCATTATTTCCAAGGGTGTCATTAAGATATATGGTGGACAGCTTTCATTAAATGAGAACATTGAAAAAATTTTACCACAACGTTTACTGTACTTAGGGAGTACTGGCTTCGATATGGCACCTAAAGTGGTTTGTAAATATGTGTTTGAATTCGCAGAAGTCAAGACCAAGAGAATAGTAACCTTTAAAGGCCATATGAGTGTAAAAACATCTAGGTACATTTCGTTTTTAGTCGCTACATTTTAAAATTTTTGTCGCAGCGCTTTTTTATGTTTTTTATTGAATTACACATGGAAAATGGGGATTTAGCGTGCAACATGGAGATTATTTCTTTGATTATGAATATACAAAAGTAGTAGTAAGTAGTATCTACAAAAATTTTAAATCAAAGCTGTACTACGATCTGCCGACGAGCCGACTGACGAAGAGAAGTCCTCTTCGTTTAGAAGAGTTTAGAAGAAGATATTCATCAAGATTATCTCCAAAATGTTGAGGACTAAGGAAAGACCTTTTGTTTTATTTCTACGAGAAGACTTTGTAAATGGAAGCAGAAAGCAAATATTTGAAAATGACTGAAAAATCAAAAGTTTCCTAAGAATTTAAAGTTTTTTTTGTCACAATTATGAAAATAAAATCTATATATTTTCTTAATATATAATTTATTAAAGCTAGCCAGGTTAAGGGCAAAATATTGTACTAGACGAAAATAAAAACTTTTGATTTGTACTTCGATTTCATTTTGTTATAAAAAAGAAAATACTATAGTGCCCTCTTGTATAGTCAGCTGTTTAAGTTATATTTTCAAAATGTATTTTTACTTAGTTTTTTACAAAACTATATACAAATGTACATATACTTATTTAAAAAGGTCCAAATTAAGTTTTAAAAATAAGTTATTTACAATTTTTTACTATTCATTAGCAATTTCAGTACTCTTAATGTGTTTTTAAACTTAAAATTAAGGTGTTTTAAAATCATTATAGTCTTAGTGGGTTACGTAATTCATTGTAGCTCTTGAGGGTTAAACAAAAATTCTATAGAGAAGTCGGAATGGCTGGTCAAGATTGGTTTCATATGAATGGATTCAGTGCCATAGACGCGAAGAATGATGCCACGAAAATATGCCGATATGGGAGATAGAAGTGGCCCTTATATGTGTTATTTAGTCATTAATATTGATTTCAACTTTTTAGTGGATTGAAAAGTTTATAATGTTACAAAACATATATTTAGAATTTTTTTTATGTTCGCTGCCATTCGCCCCACAAATTGGGTCGAATACCATATTTTTATCTTGTGGATTTTTTGTTAATTATTTGGAGAATTAATCATTTAAGTTTTATTATATTTTTACGTAGCTAAATTGTTAATGATTACTATTTAGCTAATGCAATACCCGAAGAATTCCGCGGAAAGTGGGGAACAGAAGTTTCTTATTGGAGAACAGAGTGTAGTCATAATAGGTTTCCTCTACATACCTTGCTATGTACGGGATACATCGTGCAGTTTTAACAGTATTGACATAGAATATCTAATGTTAAGACACTCCATTCTCTGCTTGATATTAAAAACATAAAATCAACGTTCCAAAACGTAGTTTTTCTTTAGTGTGAAAAATATTTAGTAAGTTATAAAATCATAGATACGGCAACAAGTTATAAATGACGTGAGGTAAGGGTTGCGTTATTACGTCATCGAGTGACCTACAATCCTTCCAATGTATTTTGCAGGTGATTCATTAGATATAATAAGAACTAAAAATATATACAGAGTATTTATTATGCATGCTTCTATATTTATTCAACAAATAAATTAAAATTATTATTAATGAAATATTCCCTTTAATTTTTCTTATCGGGGTAGACAGACAGAAAGGAACGCGCTACCGTCTCTGCTTATCTATTTCGGTTTATCTATTGGCATCAATAAAAAACATTATAAAAATAATAATAAGTATAAACAGTTTCATTTATATTTTTTTAAATGAACTGAAAACGATCTTGTGCTCGTACATGTTTTTTTTTGAATTCATCATAACAGCTTCACGCTGTATCCCGCACACAGCGTGAAGCCGCACACTTTGCAGCAGCAGTCACACTTTGTGCCACTGCGCCACGACTTGCCTCACGATAGTTGTAATTATAATTAAAAAGTAACAAACCTATAATAAAAATATTTAACGATATTATTTGAGGCCAGTCGTGGCGCAGTGGCACAAAGTGTGACTGTAAAACCGACTGGTTGTGGGTTCGATCCCCATTCAAGGTGATGAAATATTTACTTAAATGTATATTTCCATTTCTTCGCTCTGGTGTCGAGGCAAATGCGCGGCGTTGAGTTCTGCCACTCAATACGCAATGTTTTAGAATTCGGCAGAAAGTAGGGAACGAGGTGTCTTAACACTAGGTTCCCTCTGCCTACCCTGCTGTGTGCGGGATATAGCGTGAAGCTGATAAATAAATAGGGACATTATTTTTTATTTCATTCCTGACTAGGAAAGGGATAGGACCAGTGCTTACAACTATTTATACAATTAAAAAAAACATAAAAGTAAGAACTTTCATGTTCAATGCAAGTGATGAAACTTTAGACCAACCATTGTACACTTACGCTTTGTGAAACATTCTGTGGAACTTTTTCTTTCAAAATACGACTACTGACTAGAATACCCTCTTAGTGTCGTTACTACTACAAAACTACATCAAAAGTTCTTATGCACTAGTTACATAATTGTATTTTTTTATAGCCGAATTATTTTATTTAATAACTAGTGGGCGCGCGCAGCTTCGCCTGCTTATTTGCAGGGTGCAAATAGGGGTGAATTCTAAAAAAAACACAAAACATGTGTTCAATAAAATATTTTCAGCAGTCTGAATTTAATTTTTTTATATAAATCGGTGGCTATTTAAAGATTTTTCCATATAAACTTTAATCCTTTATTTAAACCTTTAGTGGGTGAATTCTAAAAAACCATGAAACATGTGTTCAATGAAATATTTTTAAGAGTCTGAATATCAATTATATAAAAATCCATACAAACTTACAATTTCTATTTTATCCCTTTAGGGTTAAAATTTTTCGAAATCCCTTCTTAGTGAATGTCCATATTATGAAAATAAACATGTGTCCAAATTTCACGTTTCTACCATCAGCGGTTACGTACTGTGCGTGCGTCTTACCTCAGTCAGTCAGGTACATGTCCTTTTATATATATAGATATATAGCCTCTAATTGTTGAGTATAGAAATCTTTGATAACACAATTCTAATATACGTATACAATTTTTGCTAATTATATAAAAATATAATATGTTTGGTTCAAAGCGCTATTCTCAAAAACTAATGGCTCGAAATAAAAAAATGTATTGGTATCGAGGAAGGCATGACGACGACTACATGACGTTTATCATTTCGATGGTATTCACAGTACTTGCTCTTAAAGCTACCTCGCGCACTTAGAATGTTTCACGTACCCCGCTTGGTCCACGTGTAACAAAATTAACATGGTACAGACAATATTAATTAAATTTATTAGCTTCACGCTATATCCCGCACACAGCGGGGTAGGCAGAGGGAACCTAATGCTAAGACACTCCGTTCCTCACTTTTCGCCGCATTGGAGGCATTGCGTGTTAGGTAAGTGGCGGAACTCATCGCCGCGCTTTTTTCCATCGACATCAGAGCGAAGAAATGAAAATCAAAACAGATGAGCGTATTTTAAATTAATTTAATAGGTTTACAGTCTAAGATGACAATATTGAAAAGCATTCAGAGTTTTATTTTCTCCTCAATATCTTTAAACAATACCAAATACAAATATACTCAACACGCAATGCCTCCAGAATTCGGCAGAAAGTGGGGAACGGAGTGTCTTAACACTAGGTTCCCTCTGCCTACCCTGCTGTGTGCGGGATACAGCGTGAAGCTATTTTTTTTTTAAATACAAATCTAGGACAACAACACAATCTACAATATCTAGGACATACACATGTATTAGGGTGGAGCGAAAAAACTTTTTCTTCAATTTTCAATTTCCTGTGCCATTAATCAATGACCTATAGATACAAGTGTACCGTCCAAGCGCTCTGACCAACTAAGCCATACGTTATGGATAGTTGGTCAGAACGCTTGGTTTCCAAGGAGTTGCGCGGGTTCAAATCCCGCTACGTTCAAATTTTTATATGTTTTCTAAAAAAGTATTTTTCGTTCCTATGTGTGGAATAACACGAATATGTGGAATAACACTAAAAATGTAAAAAAGTAAAATTATTAATGTTATTAGGAAAATTAGTTCAACTATCGGTTAGAGTTAAAACAAGTTAAAATGCAAGTTTTCTACAAATAAAACTCAAACCGCACCACCTCAAGACAAATTTTTAGACGCTTAACATTTTGTATTAATTAACCTTTTTATCGAGTCGTCGATTAGAAATACCGGAGTTGTGAAAAAATTATAAAAACATTTTTTGATCAGTTTCAACTATCTAATATTCCATTACCTATGTCTAATATTCCTTTGACTAATCTTGACAAAATATTAAAACGATAACACAAATCCTATAAAGTATTGCCAAATGTAGCAGTGTGGATGCGTTAAGCCTGATTTTAATAGTTACGGAAACCTCTAGACATTAAGCCTGTCCGCCCATAAATCGCTCGGGCCCAGTTCTGGAAAGCAGCCGGCACGCGTTCCGTTCATAAATTGCATCTGTGGTCGCCGAAACAAGCGCTAGCTTGATGTTAATTTGTTTTGGAACATTTTAAGACATTTTGCCAACATTTTCATTTTCATTTACCTAATCTTATATTAAGATTGAAGCCGTATATGAAAAGATTCGATTTTTGGGATGGAACACACAATATTTCTCTCGTTAATGAAAACTCTCTCTAATGAGTTTTTTATTATAGAAATTCTTTGAAATGATATTTATTGAAAAGTACTTTGATGATAGAATAGCTCATAATTAATTTTTATTCTTCAATGTTATTAAGCAGAAAATATACGTTTTATTATTTTCACTTCTCTATTTTAAGCATAGCTATGTTAGTACGATTCTACCGATGTAAGTCACTTCGGCCGGTATTCATATCTCGAATCATGTGTCACAAGCTAAGATATCTATCATACGGCATAATTTACGAAAACAATAGCAGCAAATAAACAATATAAAATATTTCTGTAGCATAACTTATTTTTACTTTCTTTTTTTATGCTGATAGATAGCTTCTTTTGTTGGGTTCATTACTGAGACTTGGGTAAACAAAACTTTGTTTACCCAAAGGAGTTCTAGCTTAGGCGGCTATTGACCTTGGCAGCAACTTAAAAGTTGCCATTGGGAAGACTGTCTTTCGGCAAATTCCTCTTCGGTGCATCTGGGGGCGGGTGTGCCACAGTGCGTTCTGACAAATTGTATCTGTTCATGTATACACGTCAATTAAAAAATACGTCACAATATGAATATACAATATATCATTATATATTGAATAAAATATCATTCGAATATGTTCAAATTTGTATTAAAATATATTTTTTCGATTGACAAAATTATGTTTGTCATAAAACCACAAGTACCATCAAGAAATCATCAAACTTTCAAGTTTAATAATATAATAATAATAAATAGTATAAATTATTAAATATTTCATGAAATATATGTTTGTCATAAAACGACAAGCACCATCAAGAAATCATCAAACTTTCAAGCTTAATAATATAATGATAAATAGTTAATTATTAAATATTTCATGAAATATTTAATATTGTCATTTCATCGCAATACCTTTGTGGTTGGCAAAGCCCAGCGCTACCGGAAGCGGTCGGCAAAGCGCGACCACGAGAATTCGGCGGAAAATGAGGAACAGAGTGTCTCATTACTAAGCTTACACTACCTACCATGCTACCCGCAGGATACAGCGTGAAACAATATATATACAAAATAAAAAATATATATACAAATTATTATAAACATTCATCAAAATTATCATTAACCTAGCCAGTTACAGTTGAATTTAGCTACTGCATATTATTACAAACACGTACAGTCACTTGACACTTATATGCGTATATTTCCCATACTTATTTAACCATTTAAGGTTACCAGAATTCTCGGCTTGAATAACGCGATATCACGTATGTAATTCTCGCTTTGTCTGTCAGCACAAGCAATTTTCTTTATCCGTCGGCAATTCCGTTTATTCTGCGCGCATTATTCGAACATTTTTATACCTTTTGTTTCAAGACTTTAAGTCATTTCGTTCCATATGTAAATTTAATCAAAATAGAATAATAATTAATGCAATGCTCCGCATGACAGAATAACACAGATTTAAATTATAATTATTTTTTTACTGTTAACAAGCGCAAAGCGCGGCGTTGAGTTCCGCCACTCAACACGTAATGCCTCGAGATTTCGGCGGTAAGTGGAAAATTTTGTGTCTTAACACTAGGTTCCCTCTGCCTACTCTGTTGTGTGCGGGATACAGCGTGAAGCTGATTTAATTTAATTTAATTTTTTACATTTAACAAGTAGATAATATTCTTTTGAGAGGATTATCTCAATCATATATATCATCTCAATCATATACATTGGTTGAATCACACAGCTTACCGAGGAGACCTAATATTGACCTAATATCTGATGTGGACAGTCGCTATTGCTCATATATTTGCTATTGTTACGTTGAAATGCATATTTCGAATATGCATGTCGCATATTCGAAATAATACTTATTGAGTGGTAGAACCCAATACAGAGCAGGCAAATGAAAATAAATTAAATTACAGACATTTTTATAGACAGGTTACAGACAGGCGCTGTCCGGCTGCGCCACTACGACAGCGCATTTACGTTTAAATAAAAAGTAAGAAACTTTAATCGGTAACTTTTTTTGCTCCTCCCATCTCTTATTTTGTAGTTAACATGCGGTTTTCTATTTTACAATGTAGCTTAACACCACATTAATGAAATATAAACAACAGATTTTCAGCAAAATAAAATAGTCATGAAAAGACCAACAATCAAATTGAAAATACGTTAATCTAGGCTATTTGAATTTTAGTAAATATGATGATTGCATTACAGCGTGTAATGTTTGGTGATTTTAATTACAGTAATACGATAACACAGCAATTACTAATACAGCATTATAATTGATTCGAAACAAAAATAAAATATTTGAATTATTTTAGCATTACTCTATTTCGCTGAAGCACACCACATAATTAATCTGTTTGGAAAATATGATCGCTTCACTGAAATTTATATAAAATACTATTTTATACATAAAATCATTTAAAATTTTATGCTTATTTAAAATTTTATTATTTTACTTACGTATGCCTATAATGTGAATAACTTTACTTCTTCATTATCTTTCCATTTAAATTCTGTTTACAACGTATCACTCAGGAGTCAGAGTGCATACACTCTTTGGAAACTAACAAAAATAACATCATATAAATACTCATATTTGGACTAGGCTCATGAGTCTTCTGAAATGACTATCAAGATAAAGATATATATTCATTGCACATTTTCATTTCGTTAGCTTCTTAATAGTGAAAACTCTCGGCCCAGTTAACCTTAAAAGGTCGCCGTTTAACGTCGGATTAAGTAGTAGACGCAAAAGGTAGTATTGTTGGAGATGGCATGTATCGTAAGAAGGCTCCTCACTTTTCAGCCTAAGCACCGATAGCCTGAATTTCGACCATTGGAAGATATTTTATAAATTTATTTAAATGTGATAGCTGCCAGTGGTGGCGCAGGAGCACAAGCGTGCGACTATAAATGGCAGATTGTGGATTTGATTCCCACTCGTGGAAATGAAATATTTAATATTTTCATTTCCTTGCTCTGTTAACGATACAAAGCGCGACATACCTTTTTTTATAAATAGATCAAACTGCATAATGTATAAACATAAAAATGTATATAAATATAATATATACGTACAGATTTTAATCCTCATTAAAGAACTAATCTCTTGTGAGTGGGTGGTGATCAATTTCAATAGCGCTCAACAATCAGAGTCATTAACCATTAGAAAAGTTAATGAACCAAAGTAAATTACTTTTACTTTTATTTATTTCATTTATTTACTCCCGTAGCGTTTGGCGCTCCGTTCTCTCTGACTACCCCGCAAGGGATAAAGCGTGAAGCTAAGTTAAGTTAAGTTAAGTTATTTATTTACTCATCAAGCTCTCCGTTAATTTCCAACTCCCTAACCGACGACGAGGACCACACAGACGACGGAGAAAAAATTGGTTAAATACGAATCGGACTCGCCCACCGATGCTTCCTTACCAATTTCAGGATTGTACGTCAATGGGAAGTACAACTTATAAAAGAACAACAAATTTAATACTTAATTAAATAAAATTTAATACTTAATTAAATGTAACTTATTAACAACAAATTTAAGTTTGTAATGTTTTTTTATGAAATATCTATAAATTTTACTTTGGATCAAATTTAAATGCCGGAGGCGGTAATGATCCGAGTCTGCCCATGCGTGTTGCCATTGCTGGCGACGTGACTCTACTGCACGTACTTTAGTCGAATCTTACGTCACCCCCAGTACCAGGATCCTATTCTAGGCCAGGATCACACAGCACAAAATATTATTTATTTATTGTTTGTTATTATTTTTTATTTTATGCCATTTACTGAGTAAGTAATAACAAGCTGCATGTTATTGCAATTACATTTATTTGTATGTATTTGTAAATTCAATTTTACAGTAGGTACGCTATACTTGTTTACATACATAAAAGAAAAGTGATTTCGTGTAGGTTTTATCTTATCAATTTAATTATGCTCTGCCGCGTTCAAAAAGCCCGCTAATTATTTGGCTGTTTTCGGTATGACGCTAAACAATTTAAAGAAGAGTGGTTAGATGTATTAGATGGCTTTCAAAATGTATATTTTATACAAAAACATATTTGTGTTATGTCGTTGATTGAATTATATCGTTAAATTCGTTTTACTCCTGTGTTCTTTATCTTCAATGAATTTAAAAAGTTAATCTTGCAGTATATACTTATGTGTATAAAGGAATAACGTTAAATATTTATTTTTGTAAGAATTCATAATAACATTATATTTAAATTTTGATTTAGGTAGTACCTACCTTTACTTAAATCTTAAACTTAAACTTTATAGTAGATACACATACTCACTCGTCACACACTCTTACTTTCTGTACTTTTAATAAAAATCAGGGCTAATTTTCGGAACGCAAAAATAAATGACTATCAAACATATGTATTTTTAATAACTTGTAAAAACGGAAGATTATTTATATTACTATACTATATATGTATAATATATTAATATCATTCAAACCACTAGAGTGGTTGCATTATTACAGCGAGAGTTCTACGGTTTCGCTTAAAGCGTTTGGTAAACTGCACAAATCCTTGATACAAGCAAAAGCTAACATGCTGGAATATATTATTTAAACACAAATAGTTTAATAGTTTAGTTGAAACTGCTAAAGTATTACACTGTTGTGAACAAATAAATTATATCTGGGCACACGGTCTATAAAAATGAGTAGGAAATAGAAAAGGAATGTCGTAATACAAGACTCTAATTCTATCTTCGTAAGTACTTAAGTAAGAAGCACGAGGCTAAAGAGATTAGCTAAAAAAATTAAAAGAAAAAAAACTTTTTTAAAACAAGCTTGTATTTTTATAAATCTTATTATATTTTGATAAGACATTAAAAAACATTTGACATATTTCAGTTCCATCATCAGACCATGGTTATCATCTAACACCAAAATACTCGAACAAATCAACGAGTCCAAATTCGATGGGATTATGTCACTTAATAGTAATAAGTTTTTTTATGGTCACATCATTTAATCATCAGATCAGCTCCGTTCCATAATAATTTTGCAATGTCATCCAATTTACACGTGCGTGTAAAAATTTAAAAAGTTGATTAGAAAGTAGACCAAATTTAACTTACAAGATTTGATTACCGGCAAACATCAAGCAAAAGCTTATAAAAAGAATTATACACAATAGTACGGGAGCCGAAGACGGGACTTTCGCGATTTACTCGAGCGTCGTAGAGACCTATTGGGTTGCGAAGCTTAGATGATAACAAAGAAAAAAAATGTCATACAGTACACATCTTTTGATCGGTAAGGTGAGCGGCTATAGATTTTCAAAAATGTAAAAAAAAATGTTGCATGGATATACTCGAGCGCGTTAGATATTGATATCATTAATTCCCTACGTATTCTTAAAAATGTAAATATGTTAATTTGACTGTTTCCGTAATAGACGTGATACGTACGACCACCGTAAGAGTTAAAAATGAAAAAAAATCATCGAGCTTGTCAGATTTTCTAAGGGCAGATGTTAAATGAACCTGAAAAAAGCTCTTGTATAATAATCTGACAGTTTGGATGTGACGCAAACTCGCAACCATTGTTGGAATGTGCAAAAAAAATTGTCCTTTAGAAAAACTCAAGCGCGTCAGATTAAGATATTTCTGGTTCATCTTCATGCCCTAGACGTGCTATATCATAATTTGACGATTATCTGAAGGGACTTGCTTAATCTGACAATTATTATTATTTTTTAAATAAATAAAATAAACAAATCAGCTTTACTTTGTATTTCGCACATAGCAGGGTAGGCAGAGGGAACCTAATGTTAAGACACTCTGTTCCCCACTTTCTGCCAAATTTTGAGTGGCAGCACTTAATGCCGCGATTTTGCTGACTCTCATTTTTCTTCGAATGGGGATTGAACCCACAACTAGTCGGTTTTATAGTCACATTCTAAAAAATATATAAAATTATAAACTTTAAGAAATATTACAAGTTTATAAGAAAATAATTTAATTTTTGTTTTGAGAACTTTTAATTTTTTTTAATTTGATTGTCTTATGATTATTTTTTATTATGATTCTGACGATGAAGATTCATCGGTAGAATCATCTTCCTCCTCTGACTCAATTACATCATTTGAGAGGAATATAGGCAACTCGTAGCTGTATTAAACTTTATCGATCAATTTTTATTACTTCGGCTTGTGGAATTCGTCAGATTATATATTTTTCGTAATCCTTGAATTATTCCCTTCAAAATAAAAGAAAAATTAACCACGCTCGAGAATGTCGAGATAACGCTTTTTTTACAACTTTGTAGCCATCCCTCTTCTTTACGTCATTTCCAAATTGTCAAATTAGTCGAATATACACGATTTAGCATGTAACTAACTTACTCTACCTTAATCTGACGCACTCGAGAATTTCAGATGATCAATTTTTTTTACTAATCTTATCCTTTAACCTAGACGGACGGCCATATATATGGGACTCATATTTGGTGTAAGTACGTAACCGAGTACGAGGAATCCCCAATATATTAATCTGCCGCGCTCGAATAAATCCCGAAAGTCCCCTCTGCGGCTCCCGTATTACAAGGTAAAACTGCTTAAAATATTTTCAATATATGATTTTTGTGTATACAAAAGTAATAACTCAAAACAGTGAATAATTTTTTACTTAAATTTATTTAAATTTTATTTAAGCACTGACACATACAAATGCTACTACCTGAAGCGAAAGTTGATTTTAAATATTGCTATTCTAAATATTAATTATGTATGCTACATTATTAGATACCACATAAAAGTCATATATCGTCATACTAAATGAGAATATATAGACTTTTATGTTCTTTAAAGTACGCCGTTTTTATACATGTGACTCTTAATAATGTAATTTACTGAAATTACTAAAAGTTTAACAATATTTTAATATTATATATAGAAAATTTACATTTTATAGTTTTCATCCCATCATCTGTCCGGATTTCCTCGGATTTGTCCTATTTTGAATGCCGGACGTCCGGGGCTGCTTATCAGACCGGCTCAGATTTATATTTTGAACAAATGAAACATAAAATATTTACAATATATTTTCAGTTATGCTAATAAATCTTCGAAGTTTGAACATTATTTAATCTTTACAAATATTAAAATTACATGTTGATTTAGGATTTTTGATACATTTGAAATATAGGTTATCTGTTTATACATAACGAAAACCTCTATTCGCAGAATATAAAGGAAATTTCGAATTAAAGTAATTCCTTAATCAAATAATTTAGACATAAACGTAAAAAAATAACACGATTGCATCAAAATATTCAA
The DNA here is from genome assembly GCA_013421005.1 of Heliconius erato x Heliconius himera. Taxonomy (NCBI): domain Eukaryota; kingdom Metazoa; phylum Arthropoda; class Insecta; order Lepidoptera; family Nymphalidae; genus Heliconius; species Heliconius erato x Heliconius himera. The sequence goes on from JAATLQ010034125.1 coordinate 40,549, forward strand.
TTTCACAGAATGTATAACAGTTAGTCACAAGAGACGTGAATCTACAACTTCTGTGGCTACATCGAAATTTCCACAGTACAGAGGCGTTATTGAATGCATGTCAGGACTTAATTTACGTTCTATGCTCGAGTAACTTCCGTGTTAAGCGTTCCTGGTGCACTAACTCGTTCCTTCTCCGTCAATGAAAATTGCAATATAGCGTGAGGTTGACTTGTTAGTCATGGTTATTCAATAGAAACAATTTGTAAAATTAACAATTTGTAAAATGTTATAGTTTTCAAACTATAAACGATTATAATTTTACTTTTTGATAAGTTTGCTGATGAGTTTGTTATGAGTAAGTTAATATTAAAACCCTCTCAGCGGACAAAGAGTTTTGTTGTTGAACAAAATTCAAGATATTATATATTTTTTCTATTGGATAATATATTAATTACAAAATTTTGCTTCATGCTGTATCCCGCATATAGCAGAGGTAGAGGGAACCTGGGAACCTAGTGTTACGATACTCCGTTCCCATTAGGACACTTTTCCGAGTCCAGCAGGCGCTACGTGATAAGTGACGGGTGAAATGAAAATACTATGTTAAATATTTCATTTCATCGAGCGGGAAATGAACCCACAATCTGTCGCGTTTACAGTCTACTTGTATCCCTGCGCCACGACTGGCGTCAAAATTATATAACAATGACTTTATTTAAAACAATTATAAGCTTGACTTGAATTATTGAGTATTAATTATAAAAAATCTTAACATGTGGAATTAAATAATAAAATATATATATAATTATAATTATATATATATTTATATATATATATATATATATATATATATATATATATATATATATATATAATTATAATATATATTATATATATGTATATATATATATAATGTTGTACTAGGCCAGTCGTGACGCAGGGGCATAAGGATGTGACTGTAAGCGCGACAGGCTGTGGGTACCACTCAAGGAAATGAATGGTACCCAACCACGCTTTCTGCAGAAGCACACAGTAAGACGCTACAAGTTTTAAGTTTTCATTAAAATGTACGACGGTATTATTAAGACGTCGACTATTCATTATTGTCAAGAAATCTTACACGTTAATAAAACGAGATGTCTTGTTATTATTTATCATGGCGCAGTTGTTAAAAAAAATCTATATAGGAATTGTTGTGGGTTTAGCAAATGCGAGGCAATGCTTGTATTAAAATAATTATTTTTATCTTCCACATACTTAAATTACAATATATCAGAGATATATTGAGCAGAAAACACAGAAAAATATCCCCCCACTAGGTTTCCTATAGAGTAAGATAACACAAAACGATAAAGAATTTCATTATAAACTTCGAATAAAGTGACTGTAATTTATGTATATTATTATCATAAGTAAATCAAATACAAATGTCTAGGGGTGCACAAATCCTGAATATCTCTGTAGATTAATCAAGTGTTAATCTCATTTAACACTAACTCATAATTAATGTTGCATTGTCAATTTATCATTAGGAATATTACGTTGTAATACATTGCCATAAGCAAGTGTTCTAACGGTTGGAAACACTGTATAGATGTATGTACATACAGTGTATTTGTCATCACCACTTTCAAACTTTATATATATATATATGTGTATATATATATGTGTATATATATATGTATATGTATATATATATATATATATATATATATATATATATATATATATATATATATATATATATATATATATATATATATATAT
>JAATLQ010034126.1:0-21100 GCA_013421005.1 Heliconius erato x Heliconius himera
TGTTTTTTGTATTCTTCTATCAATTTCCAATTCATTGTTTTCTTTTTCAAAGCTGATCGTTTTTCCTAAGTATATATATTTATTTGCATATTCTAGTGGGTTCCCGTCCATGTTTATTTGTTTTTTTAAGCTGTTTGTCATTAACCTTGTCTTAGTGGGATTGATTTCAAGTCCTATATTGGCGCTAGTTTCTTGCAAAGCTTCAATCATGTGTTGAAGTTGTGAGCTTGTCTCAGATAGTATTACTATATCGTCTGCGAATCGTAAGTGACTTAGACACTTTCCTTGTATATTTATGCCAAAATTGGTCCAGTTTAGCTTGTTAAATATACTTTCTAGAATGGCTATAAATATTGTTGGGGATAAAGGATCGCCCTGTCTTACCCCCCTCATTATGGGGAACACTGGACCCAGTCTTTCTAGCTTTATTCTACCTATATTATTACAGTATAGATATCTGATGACATTTATATATACTTCGCTGACTCCTTGATCTGCCAGACTGTTCCAAACGCTATCGTGAGTTACAGTATCGAAGGCTTTTTTATAATCAATGAATGCGAGGTATAATGGTTTCTGTTGTTCTCGATATTTCTCTATAATTAACTCCAGAGTGTAAATGTGGTCCACCGTAGAATATCCTTTCCTAAAGCCTGCTTGCTCTACGGGTTGTTTTGATTCTATTACGTCGCTAATACTTAAATTTATGATGGTAGAGAATAGTTTGTAAAGGCTCGGTAGTAAACTTATAGGTCTATAGTTGCCTATATCTTTAGGGTCGCCTTTTTTATATATTAAGATTATATTAGATTCTGACCATTGCTTTGGTGTTTCAGATTTCTTCAATATCAAATTAAATAGTTCAGCGATTATACAATATTTTATATAATAAAGTAAGCAAAATTGAATTGTTGTTACCACTAACAATCTCCACAGATTACCTTCATAAATCATAACAGTTAAGTTCAAGTCATAATTAACTCAAGACAGAAATAAAGACCGATTTGATCTTCAAAGAAATATTAAGTGAATATATAGATTCTTGGGTTCGTTTGTTCGTTTGAAATTGATTGTTCGTTTGAAGTTTGAAATCTATATAAAAATGCCTAAAACAGCCTTTCTACGTGTACTCTGTAATAACTACATATTTACTAATTGTACATTTAGCTAATAAATAATATATGTAACTAATTTAAAAACTGTACAGGAATTAATATGCAATCATTAAAGTTATTTTACGAAGAATATTATGAATCCTTCAAATCAATAATTTAACATTTAAGGCTGTTTCTGAAAGAGTAAATTAAATTATTCATAGACATCAGCACATTTAATAGAGTTTTAGAATTATGATGAGACGTATGTTACATCGGTAAAAAGAACATCAAACAATGTTACAAAAATATATACGTGTAAAAAATAATTAGCTTTATGTATATTTTATAAATATCAAATATCAACAATGGTCGTATTTTTTAATTTAATTCAAAACAATCAAAAATTCTTTTAGAAATTACGATAATGTAGTAAAACAATCATATTAGAAGTCATTATAATTGTCAATCAATTCTGTTTGTAAAACAAATAATCATGTAGTTAGCGCGGGCGAAGCCGCAGGCGGGCCGCTAAACTAAAAACCTGTTTTAATACAAAATGAATGGTTATAAATTTTTTTATTAATAATAGTCTATCACAATGAAGTCTATATTTGATTCATATGGGTTAAACAAAATAATACAATAGGACTGTTAAACTTATACATACACTAGCGGCACGTCCCGGCTTCGCACGGGTCGACGTTTGTATTTTATATTTTGAGATAAACGTAGGGAAAAAATCTTCTAAAACTGCATTCCCATTAAGATACTTCCGTTCCTCACTTTTCTGTCAAATTCTGCGGTCATCGCGTGTTGAGTGGCGGAACTCAACGCCTCCCTTTGCTTCGTTGACAGAGCAACTAAATGAAAATATTAAATATTTAATTTCCTCTAATAGGAATCAAACTCACAATTTATTGCTTTAACAGTTACACGCTTGTGCTCCTGCACCACTACTGGCCTCAATACATGTAAATTTAAAGAAGATATATATATTTAAAAACAACTAAAGGATCCATTTTAGCAACGTAACGACCTTAAAGTTTTTTTTGTGCTATTTTGTTGATAATATATAGATTCATTTTTCGATTTTTTTTCATTTTCGTTCATTCAGTTTCCCTGGTATTTAATGTTGAATCATAAAAGGTGCCAGCGACGACGTATTTCTTGTGAGGCGATCTCTCGTCTTCGTATACTATATATGTACCTAGTGTTAAAGCATCTGACGTTAGGCATTGATACGAAAACTCTACATAAATTTTACTCTGTAGTCGAAAGCAAAGACGGGAATAAACAAATATTATGTTTTACAAATCTAATATGTAACTAGAACACTTTAATACATTTGAAATTTATCTCTCTCGTCGTTGAGGTCCACCACTCAACGGAGTAGCGCTGAATTCTTTCTAATATTTTGCTAGACAAGGCTTAAAGCTAAAAAATCTGGTCAAATGCGAGTTCGACTCGAAGAGGATTTTATGCCAACGAGAAGTACATAATAGTTGACGAACTTAAATTTGCGAATGTATCCATTCATGTTGTTAGAAAAGAATTAAGTTTCGCTTTACCTCGACACCAAATCGAAGAAATGAAAATATAAATGTAAATTAATATTTCAATTCTTCGAGTGGGAATCGAACCCACAACCAGTTGATTTTACAATCACATTTTATGCCCCAGCGCCACGACTGGCTCTATAAAGTTTCACTTCTTGTATCTTTCTTTCCCTTTATTTGTAATGCAAGTTCTTTTTGGAGTATAGAACACTAACAAGAAAAAATATAATTTATACAATGAATTGTTAAGTTAACTACTACATCTATAAAGCGAAGCAAATTTAATTCCCTCGAAACCAACGCAAAGAAAGCTCTAAACTCCAAATGCTCCCACTCAGATATTTAACATGCCCTTAGCATTTCCTGAAATGAGATCAGAAATATTTGTTTATAATGAAACCTTCTGTGGTCGTGTATAATGGGTTTTATATTTGGAAGAATTTGCAATGATTATGGAGTTTTCCTTTGGCGAAATTTCGGTTCCTATAGTATATTCGTGTTAGTTATTGCCAAAATTAAAGGCGTTTTTCAATGTATTTTGAAAACAATGTGCAATATAGAGTATATTATTAATTTTCAGCCAATCAACTTTTTTTACATCAACATATTAGGACAATGACTTTTTTTAAACTACAGGAGACACAAGAAAATGGTGTTTAAATGAGACACAAGATTTTGACTGTAAACCCGAAAGTCGTGGGATTGATTCTCATTTTCACATTCTCGGTCTGATAACGAGGCAAAGCGCGGCGTTGAACTCCGCCACTCAACATGAAATATATAATTCAGCGGAAAATGGAAAACAGACGTCTTAATGGGTACGGAGTATAGTATCACTAAATTCCCAGGTTTCCTCTGCCTATCCCGCTATGTGAGTAGGGAAACCTGCTTTGGAGTCAATACTAAATGTATCTTCATAGCTAACACACTTAACTTCGGTAATGAAAAGTGAATTTTCATCAAATCATTTTTACTATACGTAACCTTTAAATAATATGATTTTCACGAGGCCGTCGTGGCACAATTGCACAAGTGTGTTGACTGTAAGGGCGATGGTTTGATTACGGTATGGTTCGATTCCGAGTCGAGTGAATGAAATATTTTTCTCACGTTCCCTCTGCCTACACTACAATGTGGGGAAAAATAGCGTGAAGCAAACTCATATATCACTTAATTTATAAAATAACTAGTAGGCGCGCGCGGCTTCGCCCACTTATTTGGACACTTAGGGGTGAATAAAATATTTTTAACAGTCTGAATTATTTTTTTTATAAAAATCGGTGGTGATTTAAAGATTTTTCCATACAAACTTTCAACCCCTTATTTGCACCCTTAGGGGGTGAATTCTTAAAAACCATGAAACACGTGTTCAATGAAATGTTTTTAAGAGTCCGAATTTCAAATTTTATAAAAATCAGTGCCGATTTAAAAAAAAAATCCATACAAATTTTCAACCCCTATTTCATCCCTTTAGGGTTGAAATTTTTCAAAATCCTCTCTTAGTGGATGTCCAGAATATAAAAATAAACATCTGCCCAAATTTCACGTTTCTACCATCAGCGGTTACGGCTCTGCGTGCGTCTTACCTCAGTCAGTCAGCACAAGTCCTTTTATATATATAGATAGATTAACTAGAGTCGCATTACAACACCTTAGTCTTAACGTCTTGACATAAACCTACTTAGCAACAGTCGAGCTTCTCTGCCACGAGAGAAAATATATCATTCTTGATTATGTTATCATGGCGAGTGCACATGATAACATAATTTTTTCCAGAAATATGCACAGAAATTCTAGGAAATGCTAGAAATCATAAATAAATAAGGCCAGTTATGGCACAGGGGCACAAATATGTGACTGTAAACACAACAGGTTGCGGGTTCGATTCCCACTCGAGGAAATGAAATAATATTTTCATTTGTTCCCTCTGGCGTTGAGACAAAGCATGCCCGTTGAGTTCCGCCAAAGCAATTGGTGAAACTTTCAAGTGGGTTCAGTACTTTCAGAGAAAAATATGGACATACATATCAACAAACAGACAGACAGACAGACAGACAAGAAATTAAAAAAAAAATTTTGCTTTCTATTATTCTTTTAAGTGTCCCTCTATCCATTTCAGTCAAAATTACTAAATGTACAGACAAAATATTTTTACTGTCTTATTATATATAGAGATTATATTTTTAGAAATTATTGATATGTTTAGGCCAGTCGTGGTGCAGGGGCACAAAATGTGACTGTGACTTCATTTCATCGCTCTGGTGTCCAGGCAAAGGGCGGCGTTTATTTCCGCGATTCAAAACTCTACGTCTCCAGAATTCAGCGGAGAGTGGGGAACGGAAGTGTCTTAACACAAGGTTCAATCTGCCTATTCTGCTGTATGCGGGATACAGAATGAAGCTAATAAATAAATCGATAGATTTAAATCATCTTAAATTTAAACAATACCTTAGAGTTCCGATCTATCTCCATACTGAGTCCCATATGATCACTGTTTATTGATAGAGACGGTAAATAGTCATTAATGGAAAACCAGAAATAACATCGTTGGTTAGTTGGCTCATTATTTTATGCTAGAGGACCCTTTGACGCGTACAATACACGTTACCATAGCAATGTGTATGTCACTTTATTTGTATAAAAGTATATATTGTGATACATATGGTATCGTGTTTTATATTTTATCAAAACTTATAACTTCCCGTGGACCAATTATGAAATTTGGCAAGAAGTGAGAACTTGCATTACATATAAAGGGAAAAATGCAAGAAGTGAAAATTTATAGAGGCCAGTCTGGCGAAGGGCGGCATTGTTTTCCGCGACTCAACTCTCCGCTTATAGAATTCGGTGGAAATTGGGGAACGGAAGTGTCTTCACCTTGGTTCAATCTGCATACCCTGCTGTATGCGGGATACAGCATGGAGCTATTAGAAAAAAGATAGATTTAAATAATCTTAAATTTGATTAATACTTTAGAGTTACGATCTATCTTCATACTGAGTCCAATATGTTCACTGTTCAATGATAGAGACGGTAAATAGTCGTTAATGGAAATCAAGAGACAACATCGTTGGTTAGCTGGTTAATTATTTTATGCTAGAGGACGCTTCGACGCGTACAATACACGTTACCATAGCAACGTATATTTCACTTTAAAATATATATTGTGACACGTATGGTAGTGCGTTTTATATTTATTTTGTTATTTTTTTTCTTTTCACACTGGATCCCGCGTGTAGCAGGAATTCATTTGGGAATTTAATGCATTTTATGCATTATTTAAAAAAACCCGTCGCAAGGCAAGGCGCAGCGGCACAAAGTGTTACTGTAAATTGACTGGTTGTGGGTTCGATCCCCACTCGAGGTGATGAAATATTTAGTTAAATTTATATTTCCATTTCTTCGCTCTGGTGTCGAGGCAAAGCGCGGCGTTGAATTCTGCCACTCAACACGCAATGCCTCCAGAATTCGGTAGAAAGTGGGGAACGGAGTGTCTTAACGCTAGATTCCCCCTGCCTACCCTGCTGTGTGCGTAAAAAAGCTGTAAAAAAAATATATAAATTCAATGATGTATCATTAAATTCTCTATCAACGTCGTAAAATGTCAAGTTTGTATAATTCTAAAAAGAGAGAAAAATATTGTAAAGTACCTACCGCATTTAGAGTTCCATTTCTAGGTATACTTAAACATAGTGCCGTTTAAGTTAGCAAAAGCAACAAACACCTATCTATAGCTTTAAAAATCAATACACGAACTGTCATATACTGAATATACCTATAAATTTATCTATGCATATTAAGTTACTCCGGTAAAATTATTATATGTACAATTAATTATTTCCGGCATGCTAATAATATGAGAATGCCTTTGAGATAACAAAATTGTACTCGCGTCTATGTAGGCGTAGGTGTTCTTGTTGAAGATAATTTTGAAGGCAAATTTTGGCGATAAATCTCGCGTCTTGGGAGTACTACTGTAAGTAATATTTACAATTTAACTGTGATTCGATATAGAATAGCTAGTTAGAAATGTAATTGTTTTATACAAACATATAGAGTTTATTTTACATTTTTAAATTGTTATTGCACACTTAGGAAAGAAAAATACTTATTAAAAACACATAAAAAATATTGTGGATTTGAACCCGCTCCTCTTGGAAACCGTCCAAACGCTTTGACTAATTAAGCCATACGTTCTCATCGTATTTGTGTTGCTAGCATCTCTGTAGGGAGATTTTTACAAAATTTCCGCTACTCAAAGATAATATATTAGCTTCAAGCTGTATCCTGCACACAGCAGGGTAGGCAGAGGGTACCTAGTGTTAAGACACTTCGTTCCCCACTTTCTGCCAAATTTTGGAGGCATTGCGTGTTGAGTGGCAGAACTCAATGCCGTACTTTGCCTCGATACCGGAGCGCGGAAATGGAAATATTAATTTAAGTAAATATTTCATCTCCTAGGGTGGGGATCGAACCCACAACCAGCTGGATTTGCAGTCACATTTTGTGCTCCTGCGCCACGACTGGCCTTAATATAATAATTGCTTAGAATTATCGTTTTTCGATAGAGAATGCTATTAATTAAACATATTTTTTAACATTTTTGTTACAACTTATTTGTGTTATAGATATCTATTAGCCATTTTATCAACCACATACTTATCAAATCAGTAAAATCAAGATAATATACTGGTACAAACACAGATTAAATAACCAATACACAACACTTACACGCGATATATTTACATTACTATATTTGCATTAAATTACACGCGAACTTGGGAATATTGAATATATTATAGCATTGAATGTTAGTCGAGTGTCTGAGCTCAGGGATTACCAGCGTGAATTGAGAACTAAGCCACTTGAATGTGGTTTCAAATGTTGCAGGAAAAGTAAATATTGTATACTGTGGAAATGTTTCAGAAGTTTCGAGTTGTCGTACTTGTTTGTGTATTTGAATGTCTTCAAGACTACTTTAGGCCTAAAAGAAATATTTTTTTTCATAATGTTTGAAATATTTTTTTATATTATTATGATTGAGGCCGTCGTGGCATAGTGGCACAAGCGTGTGCTGCAATTGCTTTGTTTTAAATCAGCATAACATTTAAAGTTTGTTCCAAAATCGGTTCATTAAAAAAAGTTATCGTCATTTGAATGAACTCAAGGCATTAGTTTGCCTGCGAATATTATATAGCAATCGCGGTGGTGAGATTCCTGGCTAAAGAATGACGTTCGTAACGTCTTGGTTATATGACTGTTGATAAAAATATATATTTTTAAAACACAGTTGTTTTCTGACGTCATAAAGTTTTATATTATATCGAAGGAACGCTGGCTGTACGCGCGAAAATGTTTGGCTCACTGTCACGTTTCTCCTGAATCGAACGTGCAAGCGAGAGCACCGAACAAATGAGAGAGAGGCACGATCAGCTTAGGCATTCGGCTTGTGGCGGAAAGAGGGCGACGTAGCCTCTTGGGGTAGCTCTACTACTGAATCTCTTATCTAGTCACAAAATTCTTAGACAGTATTTCTGAATGTTTTGTTCAAACAGGAAATAAATTCACGCCTTTCAAAAGAATTTGAGAAATAATAACACACATATATTTTAAAGTAATTCCATAACTCTCATTATAATGGACCCATGTTTACAACACGCGTGCTTTTCCCAAGATTTATAAAGGTCTAATAGTATAATTAAATGTGTACATTTAATCAAACTAATCTCCTGTAATTACCTCATACTGTGAAATGTAATCTTGCTGTATTGTCATATAATCGTAATATGTGTATAATAAAATGTATATTTATTGTCCGTGTCCAACCTTTTAGTGAAAAGAATAGAAATGCCAGTTCATCTTTTTTGGTATAAGCGACCATCCAATCGATGTCCTTCCTCATAAAGTTCCCCGTCCCCTTAACCTTCAATGTGTATTAATAAGTGTTTAGTCCTCTATGTAAAATTTTATGTAAATATATTAGTTATAACAAAATAAAATTGTAAGCTACCAGCGTTGTATTATATTTCTTATTAATAAACCTCTGTGTTATGCATATAATTTAAAAATAAATAAATAAATTAAATTAGCGTCACGCTATATCCCGCACACAGCAGGGTAGACAGAGGGAACCTAGTGTTAAGACACTCCGTTCCCCACTTTCTGCCGAATTCTGGAGGCATTGCGTGTTGAGTGGCAGAACTCAACGCCGCGCTTAACCTCGACACCAGAGCGAAGAAATGGAAATATAAATTTAAGTATATATTTCATCTCCTCGAGTGGGGATCGAACCCACAACCAGTCGGTTTTGCAGTCACATCTCGTGCCGCTGCGCCACGACCGGCCATTGCATATAATGTATAAATATATTAAATTAAAAATTAAATTAAATTAAATTAGCTTCACGCTATATCCCGCACACAGCAGGGTAGGCAGAGGGAACCTAGTGTTAAGACACTCCGTTCCCCACTTTCTGCCGAATTCTGGAGGCATTGCGTGTTGAGTGGCAGAACTCAACGCCGCGCTTAACCTCGACACCAGAGTGAAGAAATGGAAATATAAATTTAAGTATATATTTCATCTCCTCGAGTGGGGATCGAACCCACAACCAGTCGGTTTTGCAGTCACACCTCGTGCCGCTGCGCCACGACCGGCCATTGCATATAATGTATAAATATATTATTTTATATATATTATTTTTTTATAGGTTAATGCAATTTTAACTGGATCTTTTTTTTGTAACACGCATTCTCCTACTGTATAACATTATGTTTTTATTACTGTACAACTTCCTTGGTGTTTTCTCCATACAACGTGACAGTGGCGAAGTGATATGTGCTCAACTGGCACGCTCGGAACGCCATAATGAAAGTACGATACCACACAAACCGACCAAAATTCTGCCATCTGCCAACATATAAATTTGATATTATTTCCTATCTTTTTCCCGTACAGCAGGTTAGAGAGGGTAGCAAATGTTAAGACACTCTGTTCTTCTCTTTCGAACTATTGAGTGTTCAGTGGCAGAACTCATCTCAAGGCGTCCGTCCATAAGAGCTATTTCCCCATATGAAAAGTAATGAAACACTATGTCATTCTTCGAGTGGGAATCGAACCTACAACAGTTGCGCTTACACTCAGACGCTGTCCGAACCACAGTAGCCTTAATCTTATTTCATTAATTACGGCAGTAAAGGAGTGACTTTCCAATTCTCATTAACTATTAAATATATTTCTTAATAACAACGGTATACATATACACAAGCATATAGTATACAGCATATAAATGTATATTTTCTTTATTTCGTAGCGGAAACAAATACGTTTTCGATTTTTTCATACAAAAAACATGTCATTCTATTTGGCAAACTGTGATCGACAATGCCACAGGCGAATATTGTTGTATTGTTATTTATGAAACACCTTTTGTGTTTTAAAAAATAGAGTGAATACGATGCGAATTCTAAAATAAAAGAAATGTTACCATTATATTTATATAATATTAAATTTAAGAATCTTGTACGTATCAGGGTAGGTATTAAGACACTCTGTTCTCCACGCATTTCAAGGCATTACATATGTATTGAGTGGTGGAACTCAACATTTAATATATTTTCTCCTCCTGTCTATCATTTAGGTCACACAAGGATGTGACTGTTACACGACGTTATGTTATGGTTTCGATTGCCACTTGAGGTAATGAATTAATATTTATGAATATTTTCATTTCTTCGTTCTGACATGAAGGCAGTAAAGTCCGGCGTTGAGTTCCGCCACTCAACACGCAATGCCTTAAAAATTCGGCGGAAAGTGGGGAACGGAGCATGTTAACACTATAATCCCTCTACCTACCTTTCTACGTGCGGGATACAGCGTGAAGCTATTTTTACAATATATAACAAGCACAGACAGACACAGTCTAGGTGATGTGTAAAATTCCATATAAACTAATAAAGAAAAAGTATAGAGACCATTCGTGGCACAGGCGCAAAATCCGGGTTAAGTTCCGCCACAGAATTTGGCGGAAAGTGGAGAGCGGAGTGTCTTAACTATCACCAGGCTCCCTCTGCCTACCCTGCTATAAATATACAGGACACAGCGTGAAGCTAAAAATTTTTTTAGCTTCACGCTGTGTCCTGTTTATTTGATTTTTTTATTTTTTTAAGTTATTATTTGAGTTTAAAAAAATATATTGAAATAATCATATTTAAAAAGCGGTTGATTTATTCCATTTAAGTGATTCCATTCAGTTGTAAATATAAGCCTTTACAGGTTTAGGTTCCCTAATTAAAAGTCAGCTATTGGTACTTTAAGTTTATTCATCGATTCAATAGTACTTGCAAGAGTCTATTTGTAAATAATAAAAAAATGAATTTGAATTTGACTTAGTATAGATACATTGTAATAAGTATACAAGCCACGAGTTGAGCACTAGTGTATTTATTATAAAGAATAATTTAAAAAGATAAGTGCGGCGTTGAGTTTCGCCATTCAATATGTAATGTCTCCAGAATTCAGCGGAAATTGGAGAACGAAAGTAGCTTAAACGGAACGGAGTGTTTTATTGGATTGGATACAGCGTGAAGCTTATAAAAAACAAATAAAAGTTACAAGATTTTTTGCCTTTGTATATATTTGTATTTCAAGAATAACCTTTGCGTTATATACCTAAATTATATTTGGTGTGACTTTGATGTAGTTATGTTATTTTAAGATTTTCTTATTACAATTATTCTTGTTTTACTTTTTCTCATTACATTTCCATATTGGTTTTGTCCCATGTTTAACTTTTATAAATCACATTCTTATAATTTACATTTATTTTCCGATTTTTTTAGCTTCATGTTAGCCTTATAAGGCTGTTGTGCTAAAGGCGTATATTGTGTATTATATATAATAGAGTAGATAGAGGGAACCTAGTGTTAAGACATTTCGTCCCCTGTTTTATTTTTGAGATATTATGTGTTGAGGGGCGAAACTCAACATTGCGCTTTGTCTTGTTAACTGATAACTGAGGAAAATGAAAACAATTCATTCCCCGATTAGGAATCGACTCTATAATCATCGCGTTTATAATCAGATACAGTGCTGCTGCACCACGACGGCCTTATTAATAAAAAAAATTATACTAGTTGTAATTAGTACTCACTAGTTTTAATATTTGAGGCCAGTCGTGGTGCAGCGGCACAAAGTGTGCCTGTAAATTGACTGGCTGTGGGTTCGATCCCCACTCGAGGAGATGAAATATTTATTTACATGTATATTGTTATTTCTTCGCTCTGGTGTCGAGGGGAAAACGCGGCGTTGAGTTCCGCCACTTAACACGCAATGTCTCCAGAAATTGGCGGAAAGAGGGGAACGGAGTGTCTTAACACTAGGTTCCCTCTGCCTACCCCGCTGTGTGCGGGATACAGCGTAAAGTTGATATTTCAATGAGAATAATATTCTAGTATAAATATTAATTCACAAATAAACGTAAGGGTTGATTTTATTACTTGAATTTACAATGCCTTTTATGGGTGACATATTAATTTCAATTAATTGAGATGGCTGTTTTACGAATGCAATATTGGCTTGTACGTTGACGATTGGTATTTGTCTCTTTTATATACGGGAGGTCTAGTATTAAATAGAGCTACCTATTGCGTATTTTAGTATAGAGATATACCTAATTAAACATGATAGTCATGGGTTCGAATTCCTTGAGAATATTTATCTTATAATCTGGCATAGACATTTCCGCAGTAAACCTAACTTAGATCTTGGGCCGTTTTCGACGAAACAGCATTTAAATAAATGTGCGTACAGCACACTAAATGCAGTGTTATAGAAATATTTTGATGTATACTTATTTAGAAAACGTATTATTTTTTTAACGTAGCGGGATTCGAACCCGTGCCTCCTGGAAACCGACCAGGTCGGTTTTAATTATTTTTCTTTCCTAAATGTGGAATAACACTTTAAAAATGTTAAAAATATTTTGATGTGTTAGTCTATTACTCTGGTTGGTTGGACTTATTACAAATGGCGACTTAAGTGAAAAATATCTTTTTAATATTCCCTGTAGTAGACGACGTTATTTTCGATTTAGTTACGTTCAAATAATATATAATCTTTGATATAGTGTGTAACAGAAATGTCTTAATTGGAACGGAGTGACTCAACACTAGGTTCCCAGGCTACCTTCGCATACCCTATGAGCGGGATACAGCGTGAATCTAAAAATAATTAAAAAATAGCATTCATGTAGGACTCATAAGTTGAATATATTGGTTAAATTAATATTATTATTATAAACTAATTAAGGACTTTGATAAATATTGTTTTCACTTGACTTTTTTCATTGACTTTTAGTATAAGTAGTAGATACTAATTACGATTTCACATATTGCGGAGTATATATACTTAATACTTATATTTTTACCTAAGTGTGATTTTTACAAACATAAAATAATTATTAATAAAATAACCTTACGAAAACTAAAACGAAAGATTTTTCTTTAACTTTTAGAAAATGATAAAAAATATATAACTCACTTGTTTTCTAAATCAAAGGCAATCCAGCTTTTGTTTTTTTCAGACACGATATAGTAGCTTTAGAAATGCAATGATGACGACTCTCAGCTTTGACACCCATTTTAACAATATTTTTCCTTGTAACTATTACAGATATTTATTTTTTTTTTTTCAAAAAAAAAACTTGTTCAATTTAAACCGCATCTCATAGTCAGAACACAACCAAACTTTCACCAAACTATCCTTGAAGTGTATCCTTTAAAATAAAAAAGAATCATTGGAATCGGTTGGCGTGATATTAAGTTATTCGTCCATTTGTCCCAATGCAAATTTAAGACTTATGTGATTTTCTCATTGTCAAAAATGGACCAAAAAAAAAGGGACCACACGGGAACCCTAGTGCTTTCAAATACAAAAAAACATCAAAATCACCAAGTCAAAAGTTGTGAGGTAATAAACATTAAAAAAAACAGTCGAATTGATAACCTCCTTTTCTTGTAGAAGTCGGTTAAAAATAGAATTCTACTATTATATATTCAACACATAATGTTTCAAGAATTGGGTGAAAATTGAGAAATGGAGCGTCGTAGCACTAGGTTCCGTTTGCCAGCCTATTGTGTCTAAAAAAGTGTTTTTTTTATTATTTTGTAAATAACAGTGGGCAGAAATTGAATCGAATACCGTTTTTGATAGGTTAAAGATCCATAGCATCTATTCGGATTTCAGATCTATGAATTATTCTAGTCGTATTACCTACGTGAATATTTTTATGATATTCTAGACTTGGAAGAGGGCTAGGTTTTAATGCCCTAAGGATTTTATGGAGTGTGATAGAAACAACGAGATCTTTTATTTAATATTTACACTAGTATAGTGTATGGCGATCGTAGTGTATTTATTAATTGAGATAAACATTTATTTAGTTAGTTTTAGTGAAAAATACAAATACAAGTAACTCCACCCACAAAACCTTTGGAAGTCAGTTTCCAGGAGGCGCGGGTTCGAGTCCCGCTACATTCAAATTTTTATACGTTTTCTAAATAGTATTTTTCTTTCCTAAGTGTGGAATAACAATTTTAAAATGTTAAAAATATTTAATAAATAGCATTCTCTCTTGCCAGATGATAATTCTTAGTAATTATCTTTGGGTAGCGGGATTTTGTAAAAATCTCCCTACAGAGATGCTAACAACATAAATAAATTGTAACAAGCGTATAAAAGTTTCGGCGTAGATTGAAGATGGCTTAGTGGTCAGAGCGCCTGGTCGGTTTCCAGAAGGCGCGGGTTCGAGTCCCGCTACTTTTAATTTTTTATACGTTTTCTAAATAATTATAAGGCATATTATGTTAGAGTGTAGTATAAATATATAAGTTTCCCTCTAACGCAATAGTTTAAAATATGAGACAATAAATGCAAATGCTCTCTTTAAGAATAATCGAGATGAAGTGTCGTCATCGTTTTTTACTTAATTTATTCCTTCCGGGCACTTTTATAAGTCTGAAAGTGACTATATCAAAGAAATTATCATGGTTATAAAAATAGTATATAAAAATGATGTAACTACGTTATAAAGAATATTATTCAACTATGTGAACGGTTGTAAATTGTTTCGGGGTCAACCCTTATTTATGCTATGAATTAATTTCATTTTCTCACAAAAACAAAACATAGCGTTGAATGTCTAATTCTGTCGGAGTCTTAACACTAGGTTTGCGTCTACCCTTCAATGTGAGATTTTTTTTTAGCTACACGTTGTATCCCGCACATAGGCATACGCAGGGTAGGTAAAAGGAACATAGTGTTAAAACACTCTGTTTCCCTAATAGGAACAGAGTGTCTTAACACTTCCGTATGAATTATGCGAGAATTCATTAGTCCATAAAATATTGTACCATAAACTATAATAGAAATGTGAGTCATACATACATATACTATTTAACTTACTAATATAGATACGTATCAAAGGAACGTTCAATGCTGATATCGGCTATTTATACGGATTCAATCTTGATAGGCTTTATGACTGTTAAACATGTAAAGGTTTTTTATTAAAAAGCAAACAAAAATGTAAAAATCACTTTTACTATCAACATTTTTTTTTCTTCTAAGGTTGTTATTATGATCTATTTTTTTAATTGTAATCAATATATTTACGAAAGAAACAATGAATATTTCTTTAAAATAAATAGAAGAATAGAAGTTAAATTGAAATTTTATTGTTTTATATTTGGATTTATGTTAGACATCGTTGTGGTGCCGTGGTAGGTATACTAGAGGAAATTAGATATTCCTATCCTCGCTCTCATAATAAGATAAAGCGTGGCATTGAGTTCCGCAATAAAATTTGCAATGACTCAGAAAATAGAGAAATCAACTGGAAGGAGGAATAGTTCCACTCACACTCATATATCGTTAAAAATAATTTTGTTAAAAATCAAATATTTGCAATTAAAATAACAATTCCTAGATATAAATAGAAGTCAATCGGAGCCAGTCGTGGCACAAGCGTGCAGCCCGGCAGGTTGTGGGTTCGATCCCCATTTAAGGAAATTTCTAAATATTTCATATATTTGATATTTCCGTTTCTTCGCTCTGGTTGAGTGCGCGCGTTGGGCTGAATTCCGCCATCCGCCGCTTAACACATAATGTCTCCAGAATTCGGTAGAAAGTTGGTAAGTAGTCGTAATTTAAACTGAGTTTCTTAACACTAGGTTCCCTCTGCCTATTATGCTATACTCCGCAAAGCTAAAAAGAGAAATATGTTTTTGTCTATTTGTCTTTATGAAGAGTTGGTCTCTATATTTAATTTTCTAAATTAAAATATCTAAGAAACCGACCACAACAATCATACATCATTCCATACTAGTAACATATCGTACATTTTCATCGCACGACGCACAAAATATCGCGTGTTTCAAAGTCAGATTTCGCGTGGAAAATGATTTCTCGTGATTCACGGTCTCTATATCTGCACAATGTGTGCGACGGAAGCGAGCATTATTAATCTAAGGAATCCCTTTTTTGGTTGTTTCTTGATAAATATTATATGCACACAATAATATGTTGTCAGTATAACGCTATTGTTGCTGTGCGTGTATGTATGTTTGTTACGGAATACATACGGAAATAACTAATGTATCAATATTTGCATACTCATTGTTGTTTATTATTGTAACAAAATATTTATAGGATCACTATGTTGTACTCGTACGTCTGTCAAATTCATTTTTTTTTTTAAGATTGGGTAGAGGTATGAAGTTAAAATTAATATCAAACATCTTTTTAATGAAAGAAAAAAATAAACTTATGAGTTAAACTAAACAAAACATCTCGTATTTTCTGTCTATATATTTTTGCGTTTTCACTTTAACTAATAAGACGAAAAACATAATAATGCAATGGAATAAAAGCTTCTATTGAATAATTTACATATTGCCGACGATTGGTTTGGATTCCCAGGTTCCCTCAGCCTATCCTGCTATATGCGGGATAGAGCGTGAAGTTAAAAAACAAAAAAAACAGAAATTATATCAATGTATAAGGAAATCATTGGCATCTCCGTAAATATTGCATTAGGGTTATCGCTCATCATATGGAAGAAAGCGAGTGCATCTCAAGCACACTTTTATCTTGTGATGGAATAGACGTGTATAGGATTTCTAAGCACTTGACATTGACACTCCAAGCATTGTGAAGCTTGCCAAGCTTTTAAACGACGCACAGGAAAATATTTTTTTATTGCCATTATAAGTTGAAAAAAACACAAAAATGGCCGTATGACCATTTACGTATGGTAACAGTATTGTCACTTTGAGATAATTATTGTAGTAGAATATTATAAAAAAATAATAGTAATTAAGGCCTGTCGTGGCGCTGTCAGCGTGATGGTTGTGGGTTCCATTATAATTTGAGGAAATGAAATAGTTAATATTTTTATTTTTTCCCTTTGGTAATAAAGCAAAGCGCGGCGCCCAAACACGCATTGAACCGAAAATCCTAGGCAAAAGATGGGGAACGAAAGTATGTTAATGTGAACGGTGTATCTTAATAAGTTCTTATAATAAGTTATTTAATTTTCACGATTATTACACATTTTAAATGAAACAATTGTAACCGGATTAGTCGCGTATATTTAGGCTTATACATTTTTGGAAACCCGACGTTTCGAACACTTTGCAGTAGTCGTGTTCAGACACGGGTAGACTGAGGGGGCATTCCTCTATCAGTTGACATAATTATTATATCAATTTACCGCCAACGATCTCTTAAATGCCTCGCATACTGTACTGGATTCCTGCAGAATGAGCTGATTTTATATTGTCCTTTAGTATGTTGGGTTTAAGACTTCAAAGATACTTTCTAACACCCACTCATAAAGAGTGGGTGTTAGAAAGTTTCCAACCGTCCTCTCTGTTGAAATTAGGATATTTTTGTATTTCAATAGCCTCGAGCATCATTCTATGTAATATTCCTTTAAAGTGTGCAAGTGTATACAAACTAGATTATGACTGTGGCTTATAATACATCGGTCAAAAATCGGTTGAAAATAAAAAGTAATAAAATGTTATTTTTTTATTAATATTAAATATGAAAGCATTCCTCATCCTATTCCGATTTCCAGCGTCAAAAAGCATTGTTTGTTTTGTGTTACCAATGATTGATACCGTTTCCATCCGTCTACAATATTTATATATCGCGGAGAACAGTAAACACGTGCCTCTACTTTACACGTGTACAATCTTACGTCTAAATATTTCTTCTATCAAAATTATATAACATATTTCTTCGGTATTTTTTAAATAAATTATTTGGGATAATATATTTCGCATGCGGACAATTGCTTTTTAAAATGTGGAGCATATACACTAGGTAAGACTCCATTCCTCACCCTCCGCCATATTTTCGTCTTGTGAGTGGCGGAGCTCAACGCCGCACTTTGTGTTATTTACACAGCAGAAAATTAAAACATTTGTCGTGTGGAAATCGAACACATATCAGTGGTGTTAATAGGTAAATGCTGAACGAATTCAACACGACGGTGTCTGGTTCTGGAATCTTGATATTTTACATATCGGTTCAGTTTCGATGGCATAGAGTTTATATTAAAGATAGCTTTCAAAATGGCTGCTTTGTAAAATTGTTTAAATGTTAAAAATTAAGCAAGTTTCAAGTTACTGATAATATTTGTTACCGCAAAAAATCTGAAGATCTCAATAATATTTTCTATAATCTAAGAAAGCATTATTTTTCTTTAAAAAATAATAATTTTAATAATTATGAATGTATTTAATGTAATCCAAGTTGAGAGACCTTTCTTATTTGAATTTCGGGTTAAGTTATGTTAGCCGTGGTCTCTGGAGATGAAACATGCTTGGCGCGAAATATGTTTTGAAAATTAAAATAATATACATATTCCCCTTTTCTATTTAGATTTTATTTTATTTTAAGAATAAGAAGAGAAAGAGTATCTGGTACAATGCTACTGTAAACACAACGGTTGAGGGCTTAAGGGCATTTGTAACAAGAATACGCGTGGTATTAAGTTTCGCCACTTAACACGAAATGATTTGAAAATTATGCGAGAACGGAGAATTGTCAAATTACAAAAACAAAACATCAATTGAAATTCCAAATTAGGTACCGTCTACTCAAATGTTTAATTAAATAAAAAAACAGCGAAAAATAAAAAGTAAAAAAAAAACTTTTAAACAATATAATGCTTTAACGTGACTCAAGTGTCACTCAATCACATATAGAGTGGACCGAGTGTGAGTGTTTGAGTAGCGATAAGTGCTAGAGGTGTTCGCAGGTGTTTTAAGCATTTCCATTAAGTTTTATGCCGTCGTGGTGCAGTCGTAGGGGCAAGGTAGCGGGTTAGATTCGCACTCGGAGGAATGAAATATCATTAGTTTTTGTGGCGAAGGCAAGTGCGGCGTTGAGTTCCGCCACATAACGCGCTTTGCCTGAAGAATTTGTCGGAAAGTGTAGAACGAAAGTGAAAATGGGAACCGGAGTGTCTTAACACTATAATCCCAGGTTCCCTCTGCCTACTCAGCTATTGTGCCACAAAGAAGACACATAGATTCTAAAATAATAAAAATACTAAAATAATAAAGAAACTAAAATAACAATTTAAATTTGTTTTCTCTTTATCATTCTATCAACACTTTCAAAATGTCTGGAATGTTGGAAAACTCTTCGAGTGCCGTCTAAAACTTCGTTTAAGCTGATTAATATTCGATTGAAAGAATCGAGCGAATCGGAAATTAATGTTATAAAGTAGGAACTAAACGACGCGGCGATGGGAACTTGACAACGTTCTATTTTAATAATAATATTTACATAATTGTTTTAAATAAATTTACGTTTCAGTTGAGTTGAATAAATTGGCTAATAGAAAACAGTTACAGTCGACATGACCTGTCTTCGCGCAGGGGCAAAAGTATGAAACGGTAAATGTGACTAGTTGTGGGTTCGATGCCTACTCGAGGAAATTAAATTTATATTTTCATTTCTCCGCTCTGGTGTCGTGGACAAGGTCCGCGTTAAGTTCCGCCACTTATCTCGCAATGCTTCCAGAATTGAACGGAAAATAATTAATTAAGATTACCTTTTTTTTGCAAAAGAGTGTCCTAACACTAGGTTCTTTTTGCCTACCCTGTTGTGTGCGGGATACAGCATGAAGCTGATTTAATACGTAGAATCTGGTGAATAATCTCAACGTTGTATATGGACCAAAGACTAATCGAAATATTTTATTTTCATAGGTACGTTTTTTTTATATATCTAATAAAAAAATTATATAAACGCTCATCTCTGATATTTTTTTAAATATTTTTTAAACAGTGCACCTATTGGTATTTTCTTGTAATTAGATCGTAGTAAGAATTTTACTGTATTTAGATAGTCTGGAGTCAGACGGGCCGACGGACAAACGGATGGACAGCGGAGTCTTAGTAATAGGGTCCCGTTTTACACTTTGGGTACAGAATCTTTAGTTCTAAGATCAGTTTACTCTAAGGAATATATTAATTAATTTTTGTTATTTAAATACTTAACTCAGAACAGGATAAGCCGATAATAGTTTTCTGATGATTTCTTTAAATCATCTTTATTTTTATTTAAAAATGGACCGAATAAAACCCAAAATAAATAATAACATAAAAACTTCGTATTTTATTATTTTATAGCTTAGGAATTTTGAGATCTCTACTAAAGCAAAAAATATTCAAATTTGATTTAGTGGATTTTCTTCTATTATTAAAAAATAAAATCCACAGATCAACATATTTTACTTCTAATAATAACATTGGACCTTTTTCGTATTGTTATCGATATGAAATTTCACCACCTTACGTTACGATATACATCTGGTCTCTGAAGGGTCGATCGTTTTCTCGTTAGTTTCAAGATCGCGACCGCTGATTCACTTCAGACAGCGCTTTGACTTTGGCTTTTAAATCTTTAGGGCTTGAAAAGTAAAAATGGATAGATATTCTTAGTTCTTTGTAAAAAAAATGTAATTTCTATGTATTTCAATCTTGTTCTTCTTTATTTTGTCTCGAAAACTGGACGCGTGGAGTTCGTGGAGAACGATGAGTTTTAACAGTAGGTTCTCTTTACTTACCTTACTATATGCGGGATACAGTATTATAATGGTTGCAAAAGTTGTAGTTTCAATAAAGAATATTTCATTGTTTGAATATGTAATTATGTATATAGTTTTCATATAAAATAATAATGCTGATATGGATTTCTTTCGGTTGTTTACGATTTTACGGTTACGGTTTTGGATTCTGTCATCAAGCTTTAATGCATTTTTTATTAAAGTAAATTTTCTCTACATGGCAAATTTTAAAGCAAAAATAGTCGGTTAACGTAGCAGGAATCGTATACGCGTCTCTTGGTTTGTTTACTAGAAGCGCGCTTTCT